>CAJNDS010002274.1:398855-527402 GCA_905221605.1 Symbiodinium natans | reverse complement strand
GGGGTGGGGGAGGGGGTGAAAAAAAAAGACCCAAAACCCCAAACCCCCAAAGCCCTAAACCCCGGACTCAAGCCTGAAAACCGCCGAAACCTCCCAAGCCCCCCCAGACAGTTTGGGCGTTTTGTCATGGGGTGTTAAGCCAAGGCGCGACCAGGATGACAGCCCCGTAGATGCTCAGATTTTTGGACCAGCTCCTGGAAATGAAAACTGAAGGGTCTATAGGGTTGGTTAGCTTAGGGCTCCGGTTGCTTTCGGGTTTCGGGTTCAAGGCATAGCTCAGGCTCGCATCTTGCTTTGTCCCTGTGGAACGGAGGGCCCGGGACTGCCCGCAGGGCTTCTCTGTGGGTTTCTGTGGTGCTTTCAGCTTTCACCTTCTTCAGACTCTGATGCCCATCATGACCCGGGAGTCCTGGAGTGAACACCAGCAGCGAAGGAACAATCCTGAGAGTTCAAAGGTTTTGTGTTCTGTGGCTCTGATGTCAAGGAATGCAAAAAACCGGGTTCATGCAACTGGGTCAGCTTGTGCTTGGGGCTCTGTTCTGCAACAGACAAAGCCTGGAAATGCGGACACGAGATGTGAGAACTACGAAGAAAGATTGGCGATGGCGGAAAGCTACGAAGATGCATCGCTTACGGATGCAAGCCAGCACGATCTACTCCGAGGACTCACAGGACTTGCATGTACTCTCCGTACTCATCAGATGGCCCAACCAGAAGAACAGCCCGGCTGCGAGGCATGTACTGGCCTGGAAGGCTATGAAGAACTTCAAGCCTCCATTGATCAGCAGTTGGGTGGAAACCATCGAAAGAAGGCTGGGGAGCACTCCCATGCTGAAGGTCTGAAACGAAGCAGCCACACCGGCACAGTCTCCAAGCGGCTCGAGGAACAGAACATTCAATGCGATCACGGCTACGTTTACCACACTGGACTGCAGAAAAGATCCTGCCAGATAAGCCCAGAGAAATTGGGAGTAGAAGCATCCTAGCAGGACCGAAGCGATGCCGGCGCAGGCCAGAAGCGTCAAAGACGTCTTGCAGGTCAACAGAACGGATGTGCTGCTAAAGAAGAACCGCTTCACCAACAAACCCATAATGAGAAAGCCTCCATATGCAAACATCACAAGGGCTGAGGCCATCATCGAAACGTCGAAGTTCCCCTGTGTGATATAGCTTGTGTTCGATTCGAATGTCAAGATCGCTCCTGTGAGGGAGCTCAGTGTTAGTAGCAAGCTTAGCGCACGGAAATTGAGAATTCGCGATAAATCTTGGAAGTAATCCCGCTCATCGACTGCCTCATCTGGGATATCTGGGCAGCTTTCCACGATTGCCGCCCAGGCATAGACTGCCATGAAGGCCCATGTCACAGCGAGCCCGAAAAAAGAGATGCGCCAGTTGAAGAGACCAGCAAGCCATGCCCCAAAAGTGGGGGCCACCAACATACCGAGGATGGACATCGTGTGCATCACTGAAATCACTGAGTAGCGATCGTCAGGGTCTGCAATATGGTCACGGACGACTGCGAAAAGCACTGGTTCCACGGATTCCCCTATTCCCTGAAGAATCCTTGAGGCCACGAACCACTCAATCCGTTGGGAGCATGCGCACCCCAAGCTTCCGAAGCACAGGACGATCATGCTCATGATCAGGATGGGTCGGCGGCCGATGCGATCAGACAGGCCTGCAGTCAGCAGCCCAAAGACTGCCTTGACAATGAAATTCATCTGCACCGTGAGGCTCATCAGGGTTTGGGTCCCAGACAAATCCTTTTCCATCTGCGGGAAGCTTGGCACATACTGATCGATCGTGAAGAAAGACAGCGTGTACACAACCCCGAGGAACGCCACACAACCGTACGGATAGCTTTTCTGCACGGTTGCGTGTTGCGGGGCCTTCTCAGGCAAGCCAAACAACCAAAGGCAAATGACGATCAGGATCAGGCAAGCATATACACTGCAGACTACATACTTGGTCAACCATTCGCCAAGCTGGGACTTCAGCGGAAACACATCAATGACCTCATGAATGACCTCCGTCTGGATTTGAAGAAAAGATGGAAAGTCGCACGTATCTGCCATGGCTCTCTGGATGTCCTGAGCATGCAACGTGAGCTTATAGGAAGCTGGGTGAATCGTGGCCTTGCGATGCTGTGGGTCGGATAGGCGCCTTGTGCCTGAAGCCGTGCATCACTGCATCATACAATAGAACACACAGATTGGCCCCATGTCTCGTAACAGTAGCGGCGTCGCTGTTGAAAACAAGTCTTGGCTACAGAAGAAGAAGAAGATGAAGAAGAAAGGGCTCAGCTGCGCAAGCTCAACGTAAGCAGCCGGATGAGGACTATGTATCTCGATGGGTACAGTCTCGAGCAGAAAGAGCTTGGGATGTGCGGAATCTCTGTGACATGGGCACGGCCCGGATAAACCCGCGTGAAAGAGAAGCTGATGTTAAGGGGTTCCTTCTTGGGCCGCTGCGCCATGCCCGTGTCAATCTGCATCTTTCGCTTCGAGCCTTGGCGACTGCACGTGGCTGCCATCTCTCTCAAACGCATAGATTCATAGATCAGAAAAGCTTCTTATTCTGATTGTTGGACACCTGACACCAAACAACAACAGAGCACTACCCCTGCTTGACAAGCATGTAAAGCTTTGTCTCTGCCAGCCCCGCTTTGCGAATTCAAAGGTGGGTTCCCCAATCACTGTGTGGAGGACTTTGGTGGTTGGTGTCTGGAGAACCCAAGAAGAGGCAATTGCAACCAAAGAGCGGTATGATGTTGAAAGCACGCCTGCCTTTCGCTTGAGGGAGATGGCCTGCAGATCATGAAAGCGTCGCAGCATCAGACTTGAAACCAAGAACTGTGCCGTGTTGCTTTTCTCTGGGTTGATGCAAAGTGTTGGGCCACCTCAAGCACTTCACAGACTTCCCAAACATTTTTGGCAGCCCACACCCCTCGAAAAAGCCTGAACATGCCGGTTCAGCATTCGCAGGACTTGATGCAGAGACCGCACCCTGAAGATTTCTGAAATGCCTGTGTGCAGGGTTTGACCATCTAAGCCGGCTGAGCGGACGCATTCAATCAGCAGCGCCCATGCCGCTCAGAGAGGATGCTGCAGAGGTACGCTTGTCCAAAGAGCACTGTCACATAGATCACAGTTGCAGGGATACCGTGCAGCCAGGAGGGCAGGAACGGCTCCATTCCCAAACTTACGAAGAGGCATATAAAGCATGTTGCCATCGCAGCACAGACAAACCTTGCCTCTGACTCTGCTCCAGTCCAACCGAGGCCAGGAGCGACAGCCAGCTGATCTACAAGAAGGTATGTATTGGCAAAAAACATTGTGGCGAAAGATCTCTGGCCTTGTAGATAAGCGCTCGCTGAGTTGCCGCCTGCATCGCTAAAGGCCGTCTTCTTGCGTGGGACAAGGATGAGTACACAAAGAAGGGCCAGGAAGGACAATAAACAATGCGCGATGTCCACGAAGATGTCATGACCCAAATGGCCCACATCCGCAGTGACTCCAGTGTAGCCCGCGCCAGATGAAGGATCGTGCTCGTACTCGTAGTTTATGCTGCTGAAGTATTTCATGACGGCAGCCAGCAGCAATGCTGCGTAGCACTTGCATCGGGCCGTGTTCACGAAGAAGGGCTTGGTCCACCCAAGCAGCGCCCCGAAGCCAAAGTACCAGAGAAATAAATGCGAGCCGGCCTGGCGAGTGTAAGGCACCAAGGCCACTGCCAGTGGCTGCGGAGCACCTCCCTCAATATCTAGAAAGTTCGTGGAAGCCGTGATGCCGGTCCCAAAGTGCAAGGCACATGCAAGCACAAGCCGTGCCACCCATACCGCCCGGCGTGTAGGCAGAAAACGTGTCACAATGTGCAGAAGCCGTGCCCAGAACATGAACATGAAGAACCAAGGATAATCGCAGCTGCCATCGACTCCGGGTTTCGCTACTTTGAAGAGTCGTCCAAAAACCCATGGGATAAGCAGCTGCCCAAGCGAGCGGAATGTTGGAGATTCTCGCTCGTCCAAGTAGCCTGCATACATCGCAAATCCTTGCATGGACATGGTGCCCCACAAATTGTTCAGAGCGTGATACTTCCCGGCAGCCTTGTCATCCAGAATTCTCCGGATGAGGAAGGAATGGTGACCCAGGAACACACCAAACATCATGATAAAATAGAAGTGGCCAAGTTCGGCCGGAGGTTTCTGATCCCTTGCCATCGCAAGTGAGTCAAAGAAAGGCTCCTTTGTCTCCAGGTTGTCTATGACCCAGGTTGCTGCTGCTGCTGCATCCACATCTAGGGAAGGCCCGCCCAACATCAGCCAGGAGAGCGTGGGCTCCTTGCCATTATGAGACTAAACATTACGAATACTGGGTTTAGGGTTTAGGGTTTAAGGTTTAGGGTTTAGGGTTTAGGGTTTAGTAGCATTATTGTTGTTGACATTCTTCTAAAGACGATTACGATTATGATTCGGATCATCTTCAATCTGGTCCTGTAGTTCTTCTTCCCTGCCTATCTCCATTACTGTTGTGATTGTTCCAAGAAGTTGTTACTGTGATTCTCCTACTCTCTATAACTATGTTTCCTGCTACTGCTCTTATCACTACTGTTGCTACTATTATTCTTATTGTTGTTATTTCTCGTTGCTTCTACTACATGCACTGTTATGATGGTGATTGCGACTATCCCGGTTATGAGGATGAGGATTATTTGCATTCTTATGCTTGTTATTGATCATCGTGGAGAACATGTGGGGCTCCATGCACTTCTGCAACGACTGCCGCTGGATCTCGCCCTTGACGCTCATGGGCATGTCCTGTGAGGGGTTTTGGGGGTTAGTGGCTTTAGGATTTAGTTTAGGCTTTAGGGTTTAGGGGTATGTCCTGTCAACAAGAAGCTCACACATTTTGCTCGGCTTGTATTTTTCACTATCACGATCATGACGTCTTCTTATGACCCCAAACAATGAGAGACCATGGCGAATGAGAAAGAACATCCAAGAGCAATCTTCCAGTACACCGCAAGAGCACTCCATTATGCCGGCGTAGACCCCAAACAGTGAGGAGGGCCAGAAAAGGCCAAAGAAGGCCAGAAGAGCACCGACACTCCCGGGGACAAAAAGTACAAAAGTTCGTGGGGCGCCGAATTCCCTTTGGGGGCCAACCACTGGGGGATTCGGCTTTGCACGCGTGTGGAACTTGGGGGCCAAATAGACCCAGCTGATGCTCATGATGCTCAACCCCAAAACCGCTACCCCATAATACTAACCCCCGACACCCAGCCGCGGGCTAAACCCCCCCTAAACCCTGTGTTTTTATTGATCCTGTTCCCAGGTGGTCTCACCGCGCGCACCGTTCAACCTAAGTGGCCCCCCCCAGAAGAGGCCTGAAAAGGCCACGAGAGGCCGGAATTCGCGCGAAACCACAGCAGGAGCATCGAAATGCAACGGAATTCGCGCGGGAGCATCGAAACGCAACGTAATTCGCGTGAAACCACAGCGGGAACGTCGAAACCAAGGCCCCGTCCCACCGCGCGCGCTGTTGCGGTCGGCAACCTAAGTGGCCCCCCCCAGAAGAGGCCTGAAGAGGCCACGAGAGGCCGGAATTCGCGCGAAACCACATGGGGAGCATCGAAATGCAACGGAATTCGCGCGAAACCACAGCGGGAGCATCGAAACGCAACGGAATTCGCGCGAAACCACAGCGGGAGCATCGAAACCAAGGCCCCGTCCCACCGCCGCGCGCGCGCCGTTGCGGTCAGCAACCAATTCCTTTACTCTGAACGTAAGAACCCCATTGTGCAAGCACTGTTTGGGGAAAAAAAGTCCAACGACAACGAGCACCCACGATTATGCCACGTGAAAGCGCTCGCCGAGAGTTCGAAGAGCACTTTACGTTCTGTGAATCCAGCTTCAGAGCACCAGGAGGCCTCGGAGAGTCATTTCGCATGCTTCATTTGCACTACAAAACAACGACTTCTGAGGCCAGGAGCTCCGGGAGGCTCCGGAATCCCATCTCGCATACGAAATTTGTACTACAAAGCAACGAGTTTTGGGGGGTCAGAGCTCCAGTGAGCTCCAGTGAAACCTCGGGCCTCCCGTCTCCTAATCCCTTCACCTCTCAACCTCCCGAGTCACTGAACCTCTGGGCCCATTACGCGAGGTAAGCTTATCAGGATTTGTGGCTTTGGGGGGTTCACGGTATTTGAACTTCAACCAAAGCCTCATACTCTACATCCTGGAGCTAGTTAAACCAAACGGCTCGCAAAGCCTTCATCTCCCCCCCAACACTTGAAACGTCCCCCCAGGAGCAGCGGGGCCTGGCTCAACACCACGTGCCTTGGCTGCTTGAGCTGTGCTTGGGACCTGAAAGTGTGATTCTCCTGGTAAACCCCTCACCAACACGGATCGGAACAGAAAAGGCACGGAACAATGGAAAGAAAAGAACAAGAACAAGAAAACACAAAGAGAAAGGGAAGAAGCCCAGTAAACACGACTAGCAAGAGAGGAAACAATGAATCAGTTTAAAGAAAGGAAGGGAAGGGAAGGGAAAGGAAAGGAAAGGACAAAAGAAAAAGGACGACGAGGGACAAAGACTCTGTTCCTTTATCTGTTGTTTCTGCAGTTTGTTTTTTACTCCTATTTTCATGGTTCTCTTGTCTGCCTTCTGTTCCTTTAGTTTGTTCTGTTTTTGTGTTTGCTTTGTTTTTTCTCTCATGTTTAAGTTTGATATCTGCTGCACTTTCTTCTGTTCTTTCATTTTGCTTTCTTATCTTTCCGTTTCTGTTCGTTTTTGATATGTTTGTTTCACTTTCTTCTGTTGTGTTTTCCTTTTTCTGCGTTTCGATTGCTGCTTGTTCGTTAAGTTTCGTTTTTGGTGTATTTCGTTGTGTGTTAGTGAGTGCTTGTCCTTGTCGTTTCTGTCCGTTTTTTTCTCTTGCTTATCTTTGTCAACGAACCACAAGGCAAGACAACCCAAGATACTAGGCAACAAACCACAACAAACCATAAAATAGAAAATGCTCCAGGTGTGCCCTCCCGGGTGCTGTGGCAGGACTCGGGACCATTCGGGCTGCAAGGCGTTGCACTCCTGCAACATCTGTATTGTGTAAGTGAAAGAGACGATACAGTAATTGTTAGTCTGATAAACATGTCGGTTTTCCTGTACTATTAAGATTAATGATGATCATCATTATTTGGTAGTTTCCAAACATTGGAGTCCCTTTTCGGGGTCCTGATTCTCAGGGTGCTACATTATAATGGGGCGCAAGAGAGACCATCATGTAGAGAATTGCACATCAGCGAAGAGATCTGGCATCTAGGGTTAGCAGAGGACTACTCTAAGCGAGCAATGAACTCATATCAGCCGAATTCCGCTGAGGCAGCGAGCCCGTCTTTGTACAGATGCTAGACATGCAATGGAGCATGAGGAGCATGGACATACGATGGGTCATGCAGTCACCGCACCAACCGTCCCATGAGGGTTGGTGGGAGCGGCATCAATCTCTCAAACCAGTGAAACATATATCAAGGTCATATTTGTGAAAGAGGACTGTGTGGTTCTGCTCTTCGTTACTTCCGAGTTCTTTCAAGCTCTACTCAGACTCATATTCATCTTTGCACTCCTCGATGGCGGCCCAAAGTTCGGAGGCGCTCTTATCCTGCTCAGCTTCCCGGTTTTAAATTTTTGCGGCTGAAGAAAGGCATGTCGCGGCCAAGGGCCAAGGAGATGTTCTGCAGAGGCTCTGTGTGCACGGATTTTTGGGCATTGAGGCTCGGGATTGCCATTGAAGATTGGCTGATTGGGCTTTGGGAAGATCACCTTGCGAAGCCGCCTACGCCACCTCCCCAAGCCTCCAACTCCAACCTTCTTCCTCCCTGCCTTGGTTCGCTCCGCTTCAATGACCAGAAGCGGCCGTGGAAAACGGTCGCCCACCACACAGGCCCGGAGCCCGAGGCGACCCAGCACCTTCAGGGATGGAAGTTCAGCGGCGCAGGCTGTTGAATTCGTTGAACTCCGACGCAGCTTGAGGATGAATCTAGACCTTCGGGGTGAGCTTAGGGGTTCAAAATGCCTTCTCCATGGGGAGTGGGTTCGTCATCTCTCCACTCGTGTGGACAAGCAGGTCATCGTTGCGAGAGAAATGACGAAGCCATGTAGAGCCGTCCCACCTTTGAGCGCGGAACAGGAGCCTACGAAATTGCGAGCACTTATCCCCTGAAACACACCCCCAAATCATGCTCTTACTCATTGGGCCAGGGGAGGACGTGGGGGGCCTGTATTGGGGAGCACCCCTCTCCCTCTACCCGCCTTCCCAGTTCATCTTTTTCCAAGCAACAAACATCGTTGTCACATGATTTTGGACTCTATGTCTTCATTGATCTGGGGCGCATGACCAACTTGTTCATTACTATGTGTTCAGTGTTGATCCGTGGCCTTGTCCCGTTACTCATTCCCTGTTTATGCTCTGTCCATCGTAGTTATCTTGCATGGTTGCTTATAGTTGAGCTCGCGCTTTCTCTTGGCTTCGTGTTGTCGTTATCCATGTTGTCCCGTATCTCATTGTGTCATTCCTTCCTTCATTTAGTCTTCTTGCCTGGTATAGAAGCCCTTCTCTTGTGGATGGGAGTTGATCGAATTCGAGAGCGAGCTCAGACACTTGCATGGGGGTTCGGGGAGTCGAAGTGGGGTGTGCGAGCTTAGACATTGCCAGCAGCTGCCAGCAGGGATTTGAAAAAGACTGCGAGGGAACTGTGCAACTTGAAGAAAATTTGATGTTGGTAGGGCTTGCTAACGCATGAGTTGAAGCGCTTTGGGAAAGGACTTGAACATGTTGATCAAAGTTGACCGCATCAGGTCACCAAACCTGCAGATTCCGAACCCTCAGACGAGAAGCCTTCTGATACGCATTCCAGGGAAAGCGAATATTTGAGAAAACCTCTAAAATGTAGTACCGCGGCTGCCAACTCCGAAGGACTTCAAGGCTGTGTTGTGCTCAGCATGAAGGGCCGGGGGTTGGGCTCGGGATGCATGCCTGCATCGGGTTCTAGGATTTGCTGCTGCTGAACCTGCAAATGGAGAAGTGTCGTCTTACGGGCTACAACAATCTGTGCATGTGCAACTAAGGTGCTCAACTTCTTCGAAGATGTCCCCTGTCCAATACTCCTCCGCTGTCAGCTGCCCTGGACTCGTCAATGGGCGGCCCTGGCTACCTCTGAGGTACGCCTGTGCCGCCGATTGCGCGCCGTGAAGCACCAGCTCACCACGGCGTGGCTCCTCCGACGAGCTGAGCAAAGAACGGAAGGAGTAGGTCGCACCTGCCACTGGTTGCAGCAAGTCCGCCCTGGCGCCTAAGCGGCCAAAGAGAAGAGGCCCGCCCAACTCTGTTTGCCCGTAATCCACCTGTAGTCTGATCCCATGCGCCCTGCAAGTCTCGGAGCAGCCTGCAGGTAACTGTGCACCTGCAAAGGCAATGTGATGCAAACGCCCACAAATAGCCGCATAAGAATCTGCTTGTTCACCTCTTTCCAGCTCTTTGCAGATCGCCTCAATCACCCACGGGACCGTGCTCAGGACTGTGGGCCGAAGATCTTTACAAGCTCCCAGTAGCAAGTCCACGGTCACCGGACTCGATTCCGGCGCTTCCAAGACTGCACAGCGGATCCCTGCATAGAGGTTAAAGATGAAGTTCACGGTCAAGCCGATGGCGTGGAAGTTCGGCAGGAAACAAACTGTCCCAGCGTTCGGAAGCAGCGCAGCCTCGGACTTCTCGCGAAAAATGTTCCGGCAGTTCCACAGCAGGCTGCTGTGGCGGTGTGGGACGGCCTTCGGCATGGACGTGCTACCTGACGTGAAAAGGACAACTGCCACACCATCGTATCCGTTGGTCTCCTCGCTGGGCTCCTCACTCTCCTCGCACCCCTCCCACTCCTCGCAAGTCATGCCTTCCATCAGGAGAAGCTGGACATCGACCTGCTTGACTAGCTCTTTGGCAGCTGCCTCGTAATGGCACGAGGCCAAGAGCTTCGTGCACTTAGCCGCAGACAACATGGCTTCTTGAATGGCCAGGGGTTGCCTCCAGCTAAGCAGAACGGGTACGGCTCCGAGCTGCATACATGCAAGTAGTAGGACTTTGTAGTCCAATGTGTCCTGCGAAAGGATCCCAATATGCTCCTGATCCATCAGGCCCTTTGCCTTCAACCATCCAGTTGCTTTCTGGACAGCACTGGCAAATTGGCGAAAACTTAAGTTTCGGATGATCCCTCTCCCAGGCGCCCAAATTTCTAGAAATGTTGCATCTGGAATCCGCGCTGCTTGCTCTTTGAGCAGCGCTGGGATTGTCTTGGCCGCCCGGAACAGGCAAGCGTTTCCGGCGCAGCCGGTCACGAGGCTCTCTTTTGGAATGCGCGCGATCTGTGCAGGCTCTGCATCCTTCACGGTCTTACGCCGGGTGAAAGACACGCTCCCAAGCGCAAGGCGTGCAAGGAATTGCCACGGCTCAAATTTGACTCTTTCGTTTAGCCGCACTGCCAAATTCAGACCCACGAACAGCGTGACAAAAACAAGATAATCTTTCCAGAACACCGCGGAACCAAAAGTAGGCAACTGACTCCCCACCACTTGCGAAGCTTGCCCAGGCTGCAACTCCAAGCGGCACAGGCCCACGTCCGTCGCCATTGAATTATCAAGCGGCGCGATAGCCAGCAAGCAACATGATTCAATTGCTGTGGCTGTCGATCTGAAACCAAAAATGTTCAGAGCCTAAGGACAAAACGGGCACATGTATGTATGTGGGAAGGAAGGCAAAAAGTGCACATAGATAGGTACAAGTAGGTACGTGTTAGGTATGACGCTATGCAAGAACATATACATATAGTGCCACGCAGCTCTGCTGTCATGTTCCCTCCACTTCCGAGCCTGGCGAAGCAAGGTCTCAAGCTGGCGACCCCACATTGACCTGGCTCTCAAGACTGCTTCAGTGCAGCTTCAGCGCAGGTGCCCTTAGTAACGCACCCGTTCTCTTGCTAGAGTGAACATCTCCCGGCTTTGTCAAAGCATCTGGGGCCCGGGTGCTTGGGAGGCTATTGAAGAAGTAGTACATGAGATGATCTCCAGTTGCGACCCCCTCAAGAAATGATCGCAGGATACGCTGCTCAGGCAAAAATGATGACAACAAACACCGAAGACAATGCCTGCTTGCCACACTCGTGCAGGCAACTTTGGCGATGATACAGGCTGCAAAAAGAGACAGCCCCGGCACGGCAGAGTGCGGCTGCGCCCCCCCCCCCCCCCCTCCCCCGGCTCCGGCGGGCGAGAGGTGAGAAGTATGCTGCTACTGTCAATCGTTGTTGTCCTTGTCTTAACAACACACATTGGGGTTCTATGTTGAAGTTCACTTGAGTGCCCGCAAGTCTGTTCAACAGGCCGCCGGTTGCGACCGGCTGGGGCTTGTCTCAACAGGCTCTAAGCGTCAGAGGTCGGTGCAGCTGCATACTTCAATGCCACGTAGCTGCCGGGGTTGCCCACAACATCTACGACGCCACTTTCTAACTCCTCATGCGGCGTGTCCTCAATAAGGGAAGTCGGCACGCCGCTCCAAACGACAAGAGAGCCATTATCCTTCAAAGCGGCAAAGGACAGCATGCTTGGCCATGAAAAACTCGGGATATTCACAACTCCACTTTCCAGCTGGGTCAGGCCCTTCTCCGTGTAGGGACCCCATGTCACAACACGGCCGCCCGCCTTCAACGCAGCGAAGGCCGCCACGTTGGCCGCGATGGACACCACGTCGTTCCCCAGTTCTTTCACAAGGTTTTCGTCGAGGTGCGCGCCGTCCTCTCCCATGCCCCAGCCCACAACTTCACGAACCTCACCGCTTTCTTTGAGAGCCATGAAGACGTCATCGGAAGCGACGATGGAAACCACACCCCGAGATAGCTTTTCTTTGACTGAGTACTGAGCCATCCCGGAATCTTCATGGGAAAAGACCACGGCCGGCTCCCCACCTCGCTCTGGATCTCCCCAGCACACAACTTCACCAGTTGTCTTCAAAGCAGCGAAGGAACAGCCACTGGCACAAATGCTTTTCACATCTTTTGCCACCTGCTCTGACTTGGAGCCCAGATCACCACCGCACCCAGCATCTCCCCAGGTGACCACTCCACCTGTGTCAGTCAAGGCTGCAAAGGCCCCAGAAGTCTCCCCCCAAGTCCCAACTACGGAGACAACGCCCCGTAAGCTTCCAGCAGAGCTGCTGTCACCTCCAAATTCTGGATTCCCCCAAACGACTACCTCTCCATTCTCTTTCACGGCAGCGAAGGCTTGCATAGTCCGCGCCATGGCCACAACTCCATCACGGAGCTGAGCCCTTATCTCTGCATTGGGCTTGCCGCCAGCGTTCGCATCTCCCCAAACTACAAGCTCGCCGCCTGTTTTCCGAGCAACGAAAGCCTTTTTGTTGCCCAGCACCTGAAGGACACCCTGGTCAAGGCCAAGAACCCCGTCAGAGTCACCCCCATCCTCCTCCTCGCCTTCGCCCCAGGTGATCACAGAGCCGGACTCTGTCAAAGCAGCAAAGGCTGAGCGGGTAGAAGACACTGCCACGATGCCTCGCTCCAGCTGCTCACTCACTTTGGGCCATTGTGGTCCGTTGGTACTGAGGCCCCAAACAAGTGCCTGCAGACTTTGCTTCGACGTTACCATGTTTAGTGCCACGGGATCCTCTGCTGAACCACCCCGCAACTTCGTGGTGTCAGACAGAATGGCGCTCTCTTGTAGCAGAAGCACTTCCTGCCCTGGTAGCAGTTCCAAGCACTCTTGCAAGCGGCTCTTTATGTCGGAAACGCAGGGCGGCGCTTCGAAGTATAGCGGCCCCAACACCACATCGCCAGCAATCGCGCGAACCACAACCGTCGCCATGAAAGAACGCCGGTGATTTCAAGAGACTCTTAGAAGATGGAAATGTTGAAATGCGTTGCAATGCATATTGACATATTGCCATGACCAGCAACGCAGTTTGAACCTGCATTGCGAGGGAGATCGGCGACAAATGCGAGCGATCCACACGCACACGCAGATGCACACGCACGACAGGCACACGCACACCCACGCATAAGTCCCTAAGACGAGCAAAAGCCGCCTTCAGCGAGATGGACTCAGTCAAAAGCCTTAGGGGTGTCTGGCTCTGAGGCTGCACTAGATCGTAGATTGTCGTAGATATCTCGAAAGCGAGGGATTGAAGGGCCATAGCTGGGACTTCGACTCTTCGGGTCAAAGAATTCTCTCAAGAGATTCGGGCTTGGTGAGCCTTCGTTAGGCACTGTAGGTCGTCAAGTCTCGGATGCCCGCACAGCGGCTTCGGGGGGGGGCGGGGGCTGGCTTTGCATCTTCCGGGGTTTTCAGGAAGAACGCCATCTGACCAAATGGCACGTAAACTTGCTTAGCACCCAAGTTGAGAGCTTCAGCATCTGTCGGCTCCCACTTCTTACACCTGACCTGCACTGTCCCAGGTGCCGACAAATAAACATCTAACCCAGAGCAAGATCACGTGGGGTAAACTTCAAACTGCTTGAGGGCACCCGACAAGCCTCTCAAATACCCTACGTGCACGACCAGTCCGGTGCACAAGTCCGGTGCTAAAGCCCTACATCAGAAGAGCTGCCAACAATCGTTCCACCATCGCTTCTCTTGGAGCTTAGGCTGTTGGGGAGGATCCCGACTTGAAGGGTCAAAGGACACAAAATGCAAAGACTGCAAGGCTCTGCCATCCTCGAAAACCATGAAGTTGACAAATGGCTGCACATCAGCTCTGGAACACCAGCCAGGCAGGCAATGCGCTTGTCGAGCGACTTCCTGCTTCAGGGGAGACTTGGGCTTGGGAGCTAAGGTGCCGGATCTCGGGGGCAGTCCATGGACAAAAACTGATGCTTTGCCAGGCCACCACAAGCTGAGGAAGCTGAGATTTGCCAGGCCACTACAGGCTGAGGAAGCTGAGATTTGCCAGGCCACCACAAGCTGAGGAAGCTGAGATTTGCCAGGCCACCACAAGCTGAGGAAGCTGAGATTTGCCAGGCCACTACAGGCTGAGGAAGCTGAGATTTGCCAGGCCATGAGGAAGCTGAGATTTGCCAGGCCACTACAGGCTGAGGAAGCTGAGATTTGCCAGGCCACCACAAGCTGAGGAAGCTGAGATTTGCCAGGCCACTACAGGCTGAGGAAGCTGAGATTTGCCAGGCCACTACAGGCTGACGAAGCTGAGATTTGCTAGGCCACTACAAGCTGAGGAAGCTGAGATTTGCCAGGCCACTACAGGCTGAGGAAGCTGAGATTTGCCAGGCCACCACAAGCTGAGGAAGCTGAGATTTGCCAGGCCACTACAGGCTGAGGAAGCTGAGATTTGCCAGGCCACCACAAGCTGAGGAAGCTGAGATTTGCCAGGGCGAAGCTGAGATTTGCCAGGCCACCACAAGCTGAGGAAGCTGAGATTTGCCAGGCCACTACAGGCTGAGGAAGCTGAGATTTGCCAGGCCACTACAGGCTGAGGAAGCTGAGATTTGCCAAGGCCAGCTGAGATTTGGCTGAGGAAGCTGAGATTTGCCAGGCCACCACAAGCTGAGGAAGCTGAGATTTGCCAGGCCACCACAAAGCTGAGGAAGCTGAGATTTGCCAGGCCACTACAGGCTGAGGAAGCTGAGATTTGCCAGATTTGCCACCACAAGCTGAGGAAGCTGAGATTTGCCAGGCCACTACAGGCTGAGGAAGCTGAGATTTGCCAGGCCACCACAAGCTGAGGAAGCTGAGATTTGCCAGGCCACACAAGCTGAGGAAGCTGAGATTGAGGAAGCTGCCACTACAGGCTGAGGAAGCTGAGGCCAGGCCACCACAAGCTGAGGAAGCTGAGATTTGCCAGGCCACCACAAGCTAGCTGAGGAAGCTGAGATTTGCCAGGCCACTACAAGCTGAGGAAGCTGAGATTTGCCAGACCACCACAAGCTGAGGAAGCTGAGATTTGCCAGGCCACTACAGGCTGAGGAAGCTGAGATTTGCCAGGCCACCACAAGCTGAGGAAGCTGAGATTTGCCAGGCCACTACAGGCTGAGGAAGCTGAGATTTGCCAGGCCACCACAAGCTGAGGAAGCTGAGATTTGCCAGGCCACTACAAGCTGAGGAAGCTGAGATTTGCCAGGCCACTACAAAGCTGAGATTTGCCAGGCCACTACAAGCTGAGGAAGCTGAGATTTGCCAGGCCACTACAAGCTGAGGAAGCGGAGATTTGCCAGGCCACTATCAGCTGATGAAGCTGAGATTTGCCAGGCCACTGCAAGCTGAGGAAGCTGAGATTTGTCAGGCCACTGCAAGCTGAGGAAGCTGAGATTTGACAGGCCACTACAAGCTGAGATTTGCCAGGCCACTACAAGCTGAGGAAGCTGAGATTTGCCAGGCCACTATCAGCTGATGAAGCTGAGATTTGCCAGGCCACTACAAGCTGAGGAAGCTGAGATTTGCCAGGCCACTACAAGCTGAGGAAGCTGAGATTCGCCAGGCCACTACAAGCTGAGGAAGCTGAGGAAGCTGAGGTTTGCCAGGCCACTACAAGCTGAGGAAGCTGAGATTTGCCAGGCCACTACAAGCTGATGAAGCTGAGATTTGCCAGGCCACTGCAAGCTGAGGAAGCTGAGATCTGAGATTTGCCAGGCCACTACAAGCTGAGGAAGCTGAGATTTGCCAAGCTGAGATTTGCCAGGCAGGTCACCACTGAGATTTGTCAGGCCACTACAGGCTGAGGAAGCTGAGATTTGCCAGGCCACCACAAGCTGAGGAAGCTGAGATTTGCCAGGCCACTACAGGCTGAGGAAGCTGAGATTTGCCAGGCCACTACAGGGAAGCTGAGATTTGCCAGGCCACTACAAGCTGAGGAAGCTGAGATTTGCCAGGCCACTACAGGCTGAGGACGCTGAGATTTGCCAAGCACCACAAGCTCAGGAAGCTGAGATTTGCCAGGCCACTACAGGCTGAGGAAGCTGACTGAGAACAGGCTGAGGAAGCTGAGATTTGCCAGGCCACCACAAGCTGAGGAAGCTGAGATTTGCCAGGCCACCTGAGTGAGGAAGCTGAGATTTGCCAGACCACTACAGGCTGAGGAAGCTGAGATTTGCCAGACCACCACAAGCTGAGGAAGCTGAGATTTGCCAGGCCACCACAAGCTGAGGAAGCTGAGATTTGCCAGGACAGGCTGAGGAAGCCGAGATTTGCCAGGCCACTACACGCTGAGGAAGCTGAGATTTGCCAGGCCACCACAAGCTGAGGAAGCTGAGATTTGCCAGGCCACCACAAGCTGAGGAAGGAAGCTGAGATTTGCCAGACCACTACAGGCTGAGGAAGCTGAGATTTGCCAGGCCACCACAAGCTGAGGAAGCTGAGATTTGCCAGGCCACCACAAGCTGAGGAAGCTGAGATTTGCCAGGCCACTACAAGCTGAGGAAGCAGCTGAGGAAGCTGAGATTTGCCAGGCCACCACAAGCTCAGAAAGCTGAGATTTGCCAGGCCACCACAAGCTGAGGAAGCTGAGATTTGCTAGGCCACTACAGGCTGAAGAAGCTGAGATTTCCCGGCCACTACAGGCTGAGGAAGCTGAGATTTGCCAGGCCACCACAAGCTGAGGAAGCTGAGATTTGCCAGGCCACCACAAGCTGAGGAAGCTGAGATTTGCCAGGCCACCACAAGCTGAGGAAGCTGAGATTTGCCAGGCCACTACAAGCTGAGGAAGCTGAGATTTGCCAGGCCACCACAAGCTGAGGAAGCTGAGATTTGCCAGGCCACTACAGGCTGAGGAAGCTGAGATTTGCCAGGCCATGAGGAAGCTGAGATTTGCCAGGCCACTACAGGCTGAGGAAGCTGAGATTTGCCAGGCCACCACAAGCTGAGGAAGCTGAGATTTGCCAGGCCACTACAGGCTGAGGAAGCTGAGATTTGCCAGGCCACTACAGGCTGACGAAGCTGAGATTTGCTAGGCCACTACAAGCTGAGGAAGCTGAGATTTGCCAGGCCACTACAGGCTGAGGAAGCTGAGATTTGCCAGGCCACCACAAGCTGAGGAAGCTGAGATTTGCCAGGCCACTACAGGCTGAGGAAGCTGAGAACAGGCTGAGGAAGCTGAGATTTGCCAGGCCACCACAAGCTGAGGAAGCTGAGATTTGCCACGCCACCACAAGCTGAGGAAGCTGAGATTTGCCAGACCTCTACAGGCTGAGGAAGCTGAGTGAGGAAGCTGAGATACAAGCTGAGGAAGCTGAGATTTGCCAGGCCACTACAGGCTGAGGAAGCTGAGATTTGCCAGGCCACCACAAGTCACTACAGGCTGAAGAAGCTGAGATTTGCCAGGAGAAAGCTGAGATTTGCCAGGCCACCACAAGCTGAGGAAGCTGAGATTTGCCAGGCCACCACAAGCTGAGGAAGCTGAGGTTTGCCAGGCCACCACAAGCTGAGGAATTGCCAGGCCACTACAAGCTGAGGAAGCTGAGTGAGGAAGCTGAGATTTGCCAGGCCACCACAAGCTGAGGAAGCTGAGATTTGCCAGGCCACCACAAGCTGAGGAAGCTGAGATTTGCCAGGCCACTACAAGCTGAGGAAGCTGAGATTTGCCAGGCCACTACAGGCTGAGGAAGCTGAGATTTGCCAGGCCACTGCAGGCTGAGGAAGCTGAGATTTGCCAGGCCACCACAAGCCGAGGAAGCTGAGATTTGCCAGGCCACTACAGGCTGAGGAAGCTGAGATTTGCCAGGCCACTACAGGCTGAGGAAGCTGAGATTTGCAGGCCACTGCAAGCTGAGGAAGCTGAGATTTGCTAGGCCACTACAGGCTGAGGAAGCTGAGATTTGCCAGGCCAGTGAGATTTGCCAGCCACAAGCTGAGGAAGCTGAGATTTGCCAGGCCACCACAAGCTGAGGAAGCTGAGATTTGCCAGGCCACTACAGGCTGAGGAAGCTGAGATTTGCCAGGCTGAGATTTGCAGACCACTACAGGCTGAGGAAGCTGAGATTTGCCAGACCACCACAACAGCCTGAGGAAGCTGAGATTTGCCAGGCCACCACAAGCTGAGGAAGCTGAGATTTGCCAGACCACGAAGATTTGCCAGGCCACCACAAGCTGAGGAAGCTGAGATTTGCCAGACCACTACAGGCTGAGGAAGCTGAGATTTGCCAGGCCACCACAAGTCACTACAGGCTGAGGAAGCTGAGATTTGCCAGGCCACCACAAGTCACTACAGGCTGACGAAGCTGAGATTTGCCAGGCCACTACAGGCTGAGGAAGCTGAGATTTGCCAGGCCACTACAGGCTGAGGAAGCTGAGATCTGCCAGGCCACTACAAGCTGAGGAAGCTGAGATTTGCCAGGCCACTACAGGCTGAGCTGAGATTTGCCAGGACACTACAGGCTGAGGAAGCTGAGATCCCTACAGGCTGAGGAAGAGATTTGGCAGGTCACTGCAAGCTGGGGAAGCCGAGATTTGCCAGGCCACCACAAGTCACTACAGGCTGAGGAAGCTGAGGTTTGCCAGGCCACTACAGGCTGAGCTGAGATTTGCCAGCACAGGCTGAGGAAGCTGAGATTTGAGCTGAGATTTGCCAGCCAGGCCACTACAGGCTGAGGAAGCTGAGATTTGCCAGGCCACCACAAGCTGAGGAAGCTGAGATTTGCTAGGCCACTACAGGCTGAGGAAGCCAGATTTGTCAGGCCACTACAGGCTGACAGGATTTGCCAGGCCACTACACGCTGAGGAAGGTGAGATTTGCCAGGCCACTACAGGCTGAGGAAGCTGAGATTTGCCAGGGAAATGCAGGCTGAGATTTGCCAGGCCACCACAAGCTGAGGAAGCTGAGATTTGCGAGGCCACTACAGGCTGAGGAAGCTGAGATTTGCCAGGCCACCACAAGCTGAGGAAGCTGAAATTTGCCAAACCACTACAGGCTGAGGAAGCTGAGATTTGCCAAGCCACCACAAGCCGAGGAAGCTGAGATTTGCCAGGCCACTACAGGCTGAGGAAGCTGAGATTTGCCAGGCCACCACAAACTGAGGAAGCTGAGATTTGCCAGGCCACTACAAGCTGAGGGCTGAGGAAGCTGAGATTTGCCAGGCCACTACAGGCTGAGGAAGCTGAGATTTGCAAGGCCACCACAAGCTGAGGATTTGCCAGGCCACTACAGGCTGAGGAAGCTGAGATTTGCCAGGCCACCACAAGCTGAGGAAGCTGAGATTTGCCAGGCCACTACAAGCTGAGGAAGCTGAGATTTGCCAGGCCACCACAAGCTGAGGAGCTGAGATTTGCCAGGCCACTACAAGCTGAGGAAGCTGAGATTTGCCAGGCCACCACAAGCTGAGGAAGCTGAGATTTGCCAGGCCACTACAGGCTGAGGAAGCTGAGATTTGCCAGGCCACCACAAGCTGAGGAAACTGAGATTTGCCAGGCCATGAGGAAGCTGAGATTTGCCAGACCACCACAAGCTGAGGAATCTGAAGATTGCCAGGTCACCACAAAGCTGAGGAAAGCTGAGAATTTGCCATGCCACTACAGGCTGAGGAATCGAGAATTTGCCAAGCAACCACAAGTTCGGAAGCTTAGATTTGCCAGGCCACTACAAGCTGAGGAAGCTGAGATTTGCCAGGCCACCACAAGCTGAGGAAGCTGAGATTTGCCAGGCCACTCAGGCTGAGGAAGCTGAGATTTGCCAGGTCACTACAAGCTGAGGAAGCTGAGATTTGCCAGGCCAGGCCACTACAGGCTGAGGAAGCCGAGATTTGCCAGGCCACTACAAGCTGGGGAAGCTGAGATTTGCCAGGCCACCACAAGCTGAGGAAGCTGAGATTTGCCAGGCCACTACAGGCTGAGGAAGCTGAGATTTGCCAGGCCACTACAAGCTGAGTAAGCTGAGATTTGCCAGGCCACCACAAAGCTGAGGAAGCTGAGATTTGCCAGGCCACAACAGGCTGAGGAAGCCGAGATTTGCCAGGCCACTACAAGCTGAGGAAGCTGAGATTTGCCAGGCCACCAAAAGCTGAGGAAGCTGAGATTTGCCAGGCCACTACAGGCCGAGGAAGCTGAGATTTGCCAGGCCACTACAAGCTGAGGAAGCTGAGATTTGCCAGGCCACTACAAGCTGAGGAAGCTGAGATTTGCCAGGCCACCACAAGCTGAGGAAGCTGAGATTTGCCAGGCCACAACAGGCTGAGGAAGCCGAGATTTGCCAGGCCACTACAAGCTGAGGAAGCTGAGATTTGCCAGGCCACCAAAAGCTGAGGAAGCTGAGATTTGCCAGGCCACTACAGGCCGAGGAAGCTGAGATTTGCCAGGCCACTACAAGCTGAGGAAGCTGAGATTTGCCAGGCCACTACAAGCTGAGGAAGCTGAGATTTGCCAGGCCACCACAAGCTGAGGAAGCTGAGATTTGCCAGGCCACTACAGGCTGAGGAAGCTGAGATTTGCCAGGCCACTACAAGCTGAGGAAGCTGAGATTTGCCAGCTGAGGAAGCTGAGATTTGCCAGGCCACTACAGGCTGAGGAAGCTGAGATTTGCCAGGCCACTACAAGCTGAGGAAGCTGAGATTTGCCAGGCCACTACAGCCTGAGGAAGCTGAGATTTGCCAGGCCACCACAAGCTGAGGAAGCTGAGATTTGCCAGGCCACTACAGGCTGAGGAAGCTGAGATTTGCCAGGCCACCACAAGCTGAGGAAGCTGAGATTTGCCAGGCCACTACAAGATGAGGAAGCTTGAGATTTGCCAGGCCACTACAGGTGAGGAAGATGAGTTTGCCAGGCGACCACAAGCTGGAGGCAAGCTGATATTGCCAGCCACTACAGGCTGAGGAAGCGAGATTTGCCAGGCCAACTACAGGCGAGGAGCTGAGATTGGACAGGGCCACAACAAGCTGAGGAAAGCTGATATTTGCCAGGCACCACAGGTCAATAGAAGCTGAGAAGCTGAGATTGCCAGGCCACACAAGTGAGGAAGCTGAGATTTGCCAGGCCACTACAGGCTGAGGAAGCTGAGATTTGCCAGGCCACCACAAGCTGAGGAAGCTGAGATTTGCCAGGCCACTACAGGCTGAGGAAGCTGAGATTTGCCAGGCCACCACAAGCTGAGGAAGCTGAGATTTGCCAGGCCACTACAAGCTGAGGAAGCTGAGATTTGCCAGGCCACTACAGGCTGAGCTGAGATTTGCCAGGACACTACAGGCTGAGGAAGCTGAGATCCCTACAGGCTGAGGAAGAGATTTGGCAGGTCACTGCAAGCTGGGGAAGCCGAGATTTGCCAGGCCACCACAAGTCACTACAGGCTGAGGAAGCTGAGGTTTGCCAGGCCACTACAGGCTGAGCTGAGATTTGCCAGCACTTCCGGCTGAGGAAGCTGAGATTTGAGCTGAGATTTGACCAGTCAGGCCACTACAGGCTGAGGAAGCTGAGATTTGCCAGGCCACCACAAGCTGAGGAAGCTGAGATTTGCTAGGCCACTACAGGCTGAGGAAGCCAGATTTGTCAGGCCACTACAGGCTGACAGGATTTGCCAGGCCACTACACGCTGAGGAAGGTGAGATTTGCCAGGCCACTACAGGCTGAGGAAGCTGAGATTTGCCAGGGAAATGCAGGCTGAGATTTGCCAGGCCACAAGCTGAGGAAGCTGAGATTTGCGAGGCCACTACAGGCTGAGGAAGCTGAGATTTGCCAGGCCACCACAAGCTGAGGAAGCTGAGATTTGCCAAACCACTACAGGCTGAGGAAGCTGAGATTTGCCAAGCCACCACAAGCTGAGGAAGCTGAGATTTGCCAGGCCACTACAGGCTGAGGAAGCTGAGATTTGCCAGGCCACCACAAACTGAGGAAGCTGAGATTTGCCAGGCCACTACAAGCTGAGGGCTGAGGAAGCTGAGATTTGCCAGGCCACTACAGGCTGAGGAAGCTGAGATTTGCAAGGCCACCACAAGCTGAGGATTTGCCAGGCCACTACAGGCTGAGGAAGCTGAGATTTGCCAGGCCACCACAAGCTGAGGAAGCTGAGATTTGCCAGGCCACTACAAGCTGAGGAAGCTGAGATTTGCCAGGCCACCACAAGCTGAGGAAGCTGAGATTTGCCAGGCCACTACAAGCTGAGGAAGCTGAGATTTGCCAGGCCACTACAGGCTGAGGAAGCTGAGATTTGCCAGGCCACCACAAGCTGAGGAAGCTGAGATTTGCCAGGCCACCACAATTTGCCAGGCCACCCAAGCCACTACAGGCTGAGGAAGCTGAGATTTGCCAGGCCCTGAGATTTGCCAGGCCACTACAGGCTGAGGAAGCTGAGATTTGCCAGGCCACTACAGGCTGAGGAAGCTGAGATTTGCCAGGCCACCACATTTGCTAGGGTGAGGAAGCTGAGATTTGCCAGGCCACTACAGGCTGAGGAAGCTGAGATTTGCCAGGCACCACAAGTCACTACAGGCTGAGGAAGCTGAGATTTGCCAGGCCACTACAGGCCGAGGAAGCTGAGATTTGCCAGGCCACTACAGGCTGAGGAAGCTGAGATTTGCCAGGCCACTACAGGCTGAGGAAGCTGAGATCTGCCAGGCCACTACAAGCTGAGGAAGCTGAGATTTGCCAGGCCACCACAAGCTGAGGAAGCTGAGATTTGCCAGGCCACCACAAGCTGAGGAAGCTGAGATTTGCCAGGCCACTACAGGCTGAGGAAGCAGCTTGAGATTTGCCAGGCCACTACAGGCCGAGGAAGCTGAGATTTGCCAGGACACTACAGGCTGAGGAAGCTGAGATTTGCCAGGCCACTACAGGCTGAGGAAGCTGAGATTTGCCAGGCCACTACAAGCTGAGGAAGCTGAGATTTGCCAGGCACAAGCTGAGGAAGCTGAGATTTGCTAGGCCACTACAGGCTGAGGAAGCTGAGATTTGCCAGGCCACCACAAGCTGAGGAAGCTGAGATTTGCCAGACCACTACAGGCTGAGGAAGCTGAGGTTTGCCAGGCCACTACAAGCTGAGGAAGCTGAGATTTGCCAGGCCACTACAATACAAGCTGAGGAAGCTGAGATTTGCCAGGCCACCACAAGCTGAGGAAGCTGAGATTTGCCAGGCCACTACAGGCTGAGGAAGCTGAGATTTGCCAGGCCACTACAAGCTGAGGAACAGCTGAGGAAGCTGAGATTTGCCAGGCCACCACAAGCTCAGAAAGCTGAGATTTGCCAGGCCACCACAAGCTGAGGAAGCTGAGATTTGCCAGGCCACTACAGGCGAGGAGCTGAGATTGCCCAGGCCACTACAAGTGAGGAAGCTGAGATTGGCCAGCTGGAGGCAGCGAGATTGCCAGCATACAGGCTGAGGGAAGATGCGATTGCCAGGCCAAGACACTGAGGAAGCTGAGATTGCCGGCCAATACAAGCTGAGGAAAGCTGAAGTTGACCAGGCCACCACAAGTGAGGAGCTGAGATGTGCCATGGCACTACATGCTGAGGGAAGCTGAGATTGCCAGGCCACCACAGCTGAGGAAGCTTGAGTTTTGCCAGGCCATACAAAGTGAGGAAGCTGAGATTTGCCAGGCCACACAAGCTGAGGAAGCTGAGATTTGCCAGGCCACTACAGGCTGAGGAAGCTGAGATTTGCCAGGCCACCACAAGCTGAGGAAGCTGAGATTTGCCAGGCCACCACAAGCTTGCCAGGCCACTACAAGCTGAGGAAGCTGAGATTTGCCACAAGCTGAGGAAGCTGAGATTTGCCAGGCCACCACAAGCTGAAGAAGCTGAGATTTGCCAGGCCACCACATTTGCTAGGCTGAGGAAGCTGAGATTTGCCAGGCCACTACAGGCTGAGGAAGCTGAGATTTGTCAGGCCACTACAGGCTGAGGAAGCTGAGATTTGCCAGGCCACCACAAGCTGAGGAAGCTGAGATTTGCCAGGCCACTACAGGCTGAGGAAGCTGAGATTTGCCAGGCCACTACAGGCTGACGAAGCTGAGATTTGCCAGGCCACTACAAGCTGAGGAAGCTGAGATTTGCCAGGCCACTACAGGCTGAGGAAGCTGAGATTTGCCAGGCCACCACAAGCTGAGGAAACTGAGATTTGCCAGGCCATGAGGAAGCTGAGATTTGCCAGACCACCACAAGCTGATATTTGCCAGACCACTACAGGCTGAGGAAGCTGAGATTTGCCAGCCAACCACAAGCTGAGGAAGCTGAGATTTGCCAGGCCACCACAAGCTGAGGAAGGAAGCTGAGATTTGCCAGACCACTACAGGCTGAGGAAGCTGAGATTTGCCAGGCCACCACAAGCTGAGGAAGCTGAGATTTGCCAGGCCACCAAGCTGAGATTTGCCAGGCCACTACAAGCTGAGGAAGCTGAGATTTGCCAAGCCACTACAGGCTGAGGAAGCTGAGATTTGCCAGGCCACCACAAGCTGAGGAAGCTGAGATTTGCCAGGCCACCACAAGCTGAGGAAGCTGAGATTTGCCAGGCCACTACAAGCTGAGGAAGCTGAGATTTGCCAGGCCACTACAGGCTGAGGAAGCTGAGATTTGCCAGGCCACCACAAGCTGAGGAAGCTGAGATTTGCCAGGCCACCACAATTTGCCAGGCCACCCAAGCCACTACAGGCTGAGGAAGCTGAGATTTGCCAGGCCCTGAGATTTGCCAGGCCACTACAGGCTGAGGAAGCTGAGATTTGCCAGGCCACTACAGGCTGAGGAAGCTGAGATTTGCCAGGCCACCACATTTGCTAGGGTGAGGAAGCTGAGATTTGCCAGGCCACTACAGGCTGAGGAAGCTGAGATTTGCCAGGCACCACAAGTCACTACAGGCTGAGGAAGCTGAGATTTGCCAGGCCACTACAGGCCGAGGAAGCTGAGATTTGCCAGGCCACTACAGGCTGAGGAAGCTGAGATTTGCCAGGCCACTACAGGCTGAGGAAGCTGAGATCTGCCAGGCCACTACAAGCTGAGGAAGCTGAGATTTGCCAGGCCACCACAAGCTGAGGAAGCTGAGATTTGCCAGGCCACCACAAGCTGAGGAAGCTGAGATTTGCCAGGCCACCACATTTGCTAGGCTGAGGAAGCTGAGATTTGCCAGGCCACTACAGGCTGAGGAAGGCTGAGATTTGTCAGGCCACTACAGGCTGAGGAAGCTGAGATTTGCCAGGCCACCACAAGCTGAGGAAGCTGAGATTTGCTAGGCCACTACAGGCTGAGGAAGCTAGATTTGCCAGGCCACTACAGGCTGAGGAAGCTGAGATTTGCCAGGCCACTACAGGATTTGCCAGGCCACTACACGCTGAGGAAGGTGAGATTTGCCAGACCACTACAGGCTGAGGAAGCTGAGATTTGCCAGGCCACTACAGGCTGAGGAAGCTGAGATTTGCCAGGCCACCACAAGCTGAAGAAGCTGAGATTTGCCAGGCCACTACAGGCTGAGGAAGCTGAGATTTGTCAGGCCACTACAGGCTGAGGAAGCTGAGATTTGCAAGGCCACTACAGGCTGAGGAAGCTGAGATTTGCCAGGCCACTACAGGCTGAGGAAGCTGAGATTTGCCAGGCCACTACAGGCTGAGGAAGCTGAGATTTGCCAGGTCACTACAAGCTGAGGAAGCTGAGATTTGCCAGGCCACTACAGGCTAAGGAAGCTGAGATTTGCCAGACCACTACAGGCTGAGGAAGCTGAGATTTGCCAGGCTGAGGAAGCTGAGATTTGCCAGGCCACCACAAGCTGAGGAAGCTGAGATTTGCCAGGCCACTACAGGATTTGCCAGGCCACTACAGGCTGAGGAAGCTGAGATTTGCCAGGCCACTACAGGCTGAGGAAGCTGAGATTTGCCAGGCCACGACAGGCTGAGGAAGCTGAGATTTGCCAGGCCACCACAAGCTGAGGAAGCTGAGATTTGCCAGGCCACCACAAGCTGAGGAAGCTGAGATTTGCAAGGCCACTACAGGCTGAGGAAGCTGAGATTTGCCAGGCCACTACAGGCTGATGAAGCTCAGATTTGCCAGGCCACTACAGGCTGAGGAAGCTGAGATTTGCCAGGCCACTACAGGCTGAGGAAGCTGAGATTTGCCAGGCCACTACAGGCTGAGGAAGCTGAGATTTGCCAGGCCACCACAAGCTGAGGAAGCTGAGAATTGCCAGGCCACCACAAGCTGAGGAGGCTGAGATTTGCAATGCAACCACAAGCTGAGGAAGCTGAGATTTGCCACACTACAGGCTGAGGAAGCTGAGGTGTGCCAGGCCACTACAGGCTGAGGAAGCTGAGATTTGCCAGGCCATTGCCAGGCCACTACAGGCTGAGGAAGCTGAGATTTGCCAGGCCACCACAAGCTGAGGAAGCTGAGATTTGCCAGGCCACCACAAGCTGAGGAAGCTGAGATTTGCCAGGCCACCACAAGCTGAGAGGAAGCTGAGATTTGCTAGGCTGAGGAAGCTGAGATTTGCCAGCCACTACAGGCTGAGGAAGCTGAGATTTGCCAGGCCACCACAAGTCACTACAGGCTGAGGAAGCTGAGATTTGCCAGGCCACTACAGGCTGAGGAAGCTGAGATTTGCCAGGCCATGAGGAAGCTGAGATTTGCGAGGCCAGCTGAGGAAGCTGAGATTTGCCAGGCCACCACAAGCTGAGGAAGCTGAGATTTGCCAGGCCACCACAAGCTGAGGAAGCTGAGATTTGCCAGGCCACCACAAGCTGAGGAAGCTGAGATTTGCCAGGCCACCACATTTGCTAGGCTGAGGAAGCTGAGATTTGCCAGGCCACTACAGGCTGAGGAAGCTGAGATTTGTCAGGCCACTACAGGCTGAGGAAGCTGAGATTTGCCAGGCCACCACAAGCTGAGGAAGCTGAGATTTGCCAGGCCACTACAGGCTGAGGAAGCTGAGATTTGCCAGACCACTACAGGCTGAGGAAGCTGAGTGAGGAAGCTGAGATTTGCCAGGCCACCACAAGCTGAGGAAGCAGAAATTTGCCAGACCACTACAGGCTGAGGAAGCTGAGATTTGCCAAACCACCACAAGCTGAGGAAGCTGAGATTTGCCAGGCCATGAGGAAGCTGAGATTTGCCAGGCCACCACAAGCTGAGGAAGCTGAGATTTGCCAGGCCACCACAAGCTGAGGAAGCTGAGATTTGCCAGGCCACCACAAGCTGAGGAAGCTGAGATTTGCCAGGCCACCACAAGCTGAGGAGATTTGCCAGACCACTACAGGCTGAGGAAGCTGAGATTTGCCAGGCCACCACAAGCTGAGGAAGCTGAGATTTGCCAGGCCACCACAAGCTGAGGAAGCTGAGATTTGCCAGGCCACTACAAGCTGAGGAAGGTGAGATTTGCCAGGCCACTGAGGAAGCTGAGATTTGCCAGGCCACCACAAGCTGAGGAAGCTGAAGCTGAGATTTGCCAGGCCACTACAGGCTGAGGAAGCTGAGATTTGCCAGGCCACTACAGGCTGAGGAAGCTGAGATTTGCCAGGCCACTCAAGCTGAGGAAGCTGAGATTTGCCAGGCCACCACAAGGAGACTTGCCAGGCCACTACAGGCTGAGGAAGCTGAGGCTGAGGAAGCTGAGATTTGCCAGACCACGACAGGCTGGCTGAGGAAGCTGAGATTTGCCAGGCCGCGACAGGCTGAGGAAGCTGAGGCCACTACAGGCTGAGGAAGCTGAGATTTGCCAGGCCACTACAGGCTGAGGAAGCTGAGATTTGCCAGGCCACTACAGGCTGAGGAAGCTGAGATTTGCCACACCACTACAGGCTGAGGAAGCTGAGATTTGCCAGGCCACCACAAGCTGAGGAAGCTGAGATTTGCAAGGCCACTACAGGCTGAGGAAGCTGAGATTTGCCAGGCCACTACAGGCTGAGGAAGCTGAGATTTGCCAGGCCACTACAGGCTGAGGATTGCCAGGCCACTACAGGCTGAGGAGGCTGAGATTTGCCAGGCCACTACAGGCTGAGGAAGCAGAAAGCCTAAGACGCGACAAGCTGAGGAAGGAGGAACAGCAGCTTTCTCAGCCTGTAGTGGCCTGGCAAATCTCAGCTTCCTCAGCCTGTAGTGGCCTGGCAAATCTCAGCTTCCTCAGCCTGCAGTGGCCTGGCAAATCTCAGCTTCCTCAGCCTGTAGTGGCCTGGCGAATCCTGTAGTGGCCTGGCAAATCTCAGCTGCCTCAGCCTGTCGTGGCCTGGCAAATCTCAGCTTCCGCAGCCTGTAGTGGCCTCGCAAATCTCAGCTTCCTCAGCTCGTGGTGGCCTGGCAAATCTCAGCTTCCTCAGCCTGTAGTGGCCTGGCAAATCTCAGCTTCCTCAGCCTGTAGTGGCCTGGCAAATCCTGTAGTGGCCTGGCAAATCTCAGCTTCCTCAGCTTGTGGTGGCCTGGCAAATCTCAGCTTCCTCAGCCTGGCAAATCTCAGCTTCCTCAGCCTGTAGTGGCCTGGCAAATCCTGTAGTGGCCTGGCAAATCTCAGCTTCCTCAGCCTGTAGTGGCCTGGCAAATCCTGTAGTGGCCTGGCAAATCTCAGCTTCCTCAGCTTGTGGCCTGGCAAATCTCAGCTTCCTCAGCCTGTAGTGGCCTGGCGGATCTCAGCTTCCTCAGCCTGTGGTGGCCTGGCAAATCCTGTAGTGGCCTGGCAAGTCTCAGCTTCCTCAGCCTGCAAATCTGGCCTGGCAAATCCCAGCTTCCTCAGCCTGTAGTGGCCTGGCAAATCCTGTAGTGGCTTGGCAAATCTCAGCTTCCTCAGCCTGTAGTGGCCTGACAAATCTCAGCTTCCTCAGCCTGTAGTGGCCTGGCAAATCTCAGCTTCCTCAGCTTGTGGTGGCCTGGCAAATCTCAGCTTCCTCAGCCTGTAGTGGCCTGGCAAATCTCAGCTTCCTCAGCCTGTAGTGGCCTGGCAAATCCCAGCTTCCTCAGCCTGTAGCTCTCCTAGTTCGTCCCAACTACAAAGTTTTCTTGTCAATATTGTTGGAGATTCAGAATGGCTACTGCCATTCTACCACGACTTAGCCTTATCAGCCTTGACTGTCACTCTTGGCATCCCAAGGTGTTTCACTACAGTACGAGTAGCCGGTGTGCCTGCAGGATGCCACCCAGTCGGGCGCCATGGCTGCCCAGCCTGCCTAGAGGCTCCTGAGGGTAGAGAATTGAGGGATCTTCGGCATGGCACGTGCCTCTGTGGTGGTGCTCGGTGCTGCTGTGGTGTTGCATGCCTGCGTCCTGCGTCAAGCTTGTCCTTCAGAGCCAAGAAAGATGCCTGTCCGAGAAGGAGGCATAGTTACAAGCACCCACCGTCATTCGTCAACTTCGAATGGCTTTAGGCTGATGGTTGTGAGGCTATAGGGTTTGAAGGTCCGCTGGCGTGCGCTCGCGCGTCACTTCAACCACAAAACCTTGCTACAAGCGCCTCTAAAGTATTGAAGTGTGCCAAGTTACCGAGTTTATGCTCCGCGATAACCGTTTAGCGGTGTCCCTTGTGCGCGAGGTCAAGCGTAGGTTTCATCCTGCATCTGATTGTACGGCAGTTTACAATCCCACCCACATCTGATGATTTCAACGCAATCATCAGGCAATCATCTCAACAAATGGCCTTGGCAGGTACAGTAGCTGGGGCACTTGGATTGGCCACTCCCATAGGCCCCTTCTTCCCCCAAGGCCAGATGGTCCTTGATGTAAGGTCGGTTAGGGCAGGCTCTGCGCTGAAGCCCTCGAGATCCCTCGAGCGCTTGGAGTACATCTTTGAGGAACCACATGGGAAGCACTGTATCTGCTTCTTGTTGGTATGGACTACGAGACTGCCGCCACATGTCCTTGGCCTCTAAATACGACACACCAACGCAGCAAGATCATGCACTACCACATCCCCTCGAAACAGCACTGTGCAGTGCTGGCTCCATGGAGTTCATGCTGGCTGCCAGAAGTTGGGTCCAGACAGGCTTTTTGCTGCCGCACAAAAACTGCTGCAGCTGTCTCTGCCTCCACTACTTGCCACTTGCGATGGAGGACTGAAAGTGCTATGTTGGGAGCTTCCAAACACCCCGGCATTCTGACTTCTGACTGTACCGGAGATATGCCACGTCATGACACACAAGATCATCAACCCCCAAACCCGAGCAGATTTGTTTCCGGAGCTCCCAAGTGCGTACCCTGGCGTTCACTGCAAGCCTTTCATCGTGCCAGTAGGGAAGAGCCTGGGCTACTTGGTCAATGTCTACTGCAGTCTTCTCTAAAGTCTCTAAAGGCTTACGCAAGGTGTTGCGAGATCCCACCCGGTGTGCCGAAACGAGCTCGGATTACTTTCACGACCCGTGGTGCAATGCTGGGGAGAAAGGATTCGGTTTGCTGGATAACTTGCCTTGACCCAGCAATATACTGTTTGTATACTACTTCAGCATGCGATGTAGTATCGTATACTGCGAAGTAGATTTCAAGCTGTGTGGCTCAGCCTGCATCGGGGCTGCTGCACGCTGCCAGCATAGGCTAATAGGGATCACAATCGCATTGTTTTTCTGTTAGGCCCAGGTTTTTGCTACACGGTACTTGGAATGTAAGGCGAAGAACTATAGTAAGTAGAAGGTGGGGACAGATTTACTGTTGGCAATCAATGGGCATCAGCTCGTCTGTCATGGCTTCATTAAGAGTGCGACACAAGACTGCTTCCCCACTTCTATAACTTCTTTGGCGGGGCAGCCCCGAAGCCTTAAAGAAATGCAGGGCTGAGGCTCCTCTCGCAACCCAAACTCCAGACTTTCGCCCTCGAATTCGTACATATGAATGTAAGTAGCAAGTATGCAGGAAGCAAACATATGTCTGGTTGGTGCTGTGCGCTGTGCTCGACAAGTGGAAACTGGGAGCGGAGCGCTCTGCATCGGGGCGCTGCGCGCGCCCGTGGATTCCTCCTCTGCGAAATTATTGTTGAGTTGGGGTTTCCAGAGCATAAAATTACCAGAATATACGACGGTCAAAGAGTCATATACTGGGCTGCATCATGCTCTAGCAGCTCTAGCAGCTCTAGCACTCTGTGGCCGCTGGCTGCAAATCAAAACAAAATCGATGCAGAGCGTACTGTGCCGAAGCTCAGCTTTGCACAGCCCCAACCGTACTTGCGCCAAGCAAGATATAACAATTGTAAGTTCACCATCAATGTTGTCAACTATGAAGGATGAGTGACTGCTCTGGCTTAGGTTGCAAAGCTTAATGTTCAGTTTGTTGTCGTTGCCTTTTCTCCTCAAGGCTCAGGGTTTAGATCGGTGAAGCATCCTCCCATCTTGCTGCAGACTTGGTGAGGCGCTAGGCATTGCGTAGGGCAGGGGACGTCCAAAGCTCTAGTCCTATCAATGCAGGAACTAAAGTAGAGTATATCCTAGCATACTACTCTAGACTGGAGTCTACTGAAGACAGTGGACTATCCCAAGTATCTTTTACCTTAAATGCCTGTTATGCCATGGTACACTGATGTACCAGAAACAGTATACTCGAGCATGCTCCATATCGCAGGCCTCCGAGATGGCGAGGCCAAGCATTGCCAGCCTTGCGCAGTAATATAGAACCTTAAACGAACACCTTGAAGGACTTTTGGAAGCAGGGGGTTGCGTTGCAGCATGGAGTGAGCTGCATGACGACCATTGCCTTTCAAATGGTGGATGCCATTGTGCCCCAAGCCCTAACCGAACCTTATACTACCCCAAACCCGAACCGTTACACACCGAAACGAAGATCTTAAGTTAATGCCAGAGGAACAATAAAGAGCCATGAAAGCGCCCGTACCAGTTCCCTCCAACGAAACAGAACCCCAGTGCAAGTACATTGCTTGGGGACACATTTCTGATTTGACGTGTCTGCGCTGAGCATGGCTCTGGCGCCTAGAACTGGAAGGGGATCAGAACCTGTCGAGGAAAGTGCTTCGCACGCTGCTGCTCCAGGTGCGGTGCATGTCAAGCTGGGCCTTCCCATCATCGAACACAAAGGGCTTCAAAGTTGTGACCTTACGAGGACGACAGCCACAAGCATCAGGGCACTTCTGCTTGGCAGCCGTCGGACGACACAGCTGCGTGCCAGTTTGCTAAAGATGCGAAATTGTTGTCAGGTCACATCCTACTGGTTTCGTTCGGGCAAGGCTGCAAGTGCAACAGCGAAACTGGCCTCAGAAACTGCTTCAAGACTATCAGAGAAGCAGTGGCCCTGTGGTTGCCAAATCAGCTTCCCACCCTGCATTAACTGGATGAAGTGCTTCATCCCTTCACAACACCATCAGCCTTCTTATCAGAGGAGAAGGTTGCCACATCATAGGGTGATTGCAAAATGGGCAGTGGGGCCCGTCGTTCAGTCGTAGTCCGCTTGGCTTTGCGAAATCTGAGCTTCACGCGACCTTGGCGGGGGTGGACTTCTTTGCCTGAGCTCACGGCGGTTCTCTTTGCAGCATGGACTTTTCCCTAAACGTACGTCACACTTTAGACCAAGAGCAGTTGCAACTATGGGCAGTCATTCCTTCACTCCCAGCCGTAGTCCGCATGGCTCTTAAAAACTTGGGCTTCCCGCAGCAGTTGGCTTCTTTGCCTGAGCTCACAGTTGCTCGCTTCGCACATGGGGCGCTCAACATCACAGCGCGGACTTGCTCTGCAAACATGTTTATTTGGCGCCTTTGATCACTCTGAGAAGCTATTGAAACAAAAAAGTCCAACATAAGCCGCGATGTTAACAACTTGTTAGTCCCTGGAAAGATGATGTGGACATACCGCCCCCCGCTGAAAGTAAAACAACCCACACACGACCCCCGACAGTTTTGTGATGCTGTACTGCTTTCATCTTGTACGGCTGATGGGACGTAGTGTACATGCCGAGTTTGTGCCTAAGCAGGGAACAACACTGAGATTTTATACTTGCCTTCGTGACGTGGCTACAGAGTGAGGGCGTTGACCGAGGATGTGCGCAATCAAGGATTCGTCCTTGTACCAAAAAAAACAAGATTCTTCCTGCTGCTTAGCCTTTGAGCTCCCGGCATAAGGCCAACGTGGAATGTCATAGCTTCCAGGCCCTGCACTACATTACATGTGGGCGCGGTTGTTCCGCAACATCCATACAACTCTTTGACAACACTTTAACAGAAGACCGTGCAAAGGTCACATTCCGTATCAAGGGATGCTTTCATCTGCCCCGCTGCCTCTCGAACCCATTTTGGCTGCTTTAACATGGTGGATCATCCTCAACCAACTCTCACTCTCACTCGCACTCTCACACTCTCGCTCTCTCGCTCTCACTCTCTCCACAGGCAAGGCCCCTCTCGAAGGAGGAGCCGCCCAAGTCCGAAAATCTGTTGGTGAGATTGTTGTAGAAAGGACCCCCGGTTGTCACTCTCGCTCTTTCTTTCTTTCTTGGGGGCGTGGGGGCGGACCCCCTGGCTGTGCGCCTGCCCCCCCGGTATTCGGGACCCCTCGGTTGATCACGGGAACAGCGTTGGGTACGGTTCTTTTACCTTCAGGTGGCCCCCTCCCCCCGGTATTAGCCCCTCTAAGCGCCGCACCGTGCCCTCTCCCGCTTTCCCGTTCAGGTGACACTGGCGTCAGGCCCGCCCCTTGTGAGCAAAACCTAGATCGCTACACACTGGGCCCCCGACTGCGACTCTCTCGCTCTCTCCCTCTCCCTCTCCCTCTCCCTCTCCCTCCCCTCCCTCTCCCTCTCCCTCTCCCTCTCCCTCTCCCTCCCCCTCCCCCTCCCAGTGCGCACGGGTGGTGGTGGTGGTGGTGGCATGTAGCGTTTAGATTATCAAAGTAGCAGAGACGACACCATGCACACTGTGGTGACTACCAGTCCTGCAGTACTTGCAGTACATAGTAACAAGTATAAGAGATCTGTTGAAAATTGAACCCGCAACCGCTCACATCGCGCCACCACGGAACAGCGAGGACAGCCCGGGCCCATGGAATGCGATCAGTATGGCGTCTGCACGGTTGTGGTATCGTAACACCCGTAAACTGTGAAAGGTGTAGTGAACCTACATCTGAGTAGGGACGAGCATCGAGCATGCGCTCGGCAGGCTGTCTATTGTACACTATTCCACGACGTCACCGTTGCTATACTAGCTTCTTAGTGTATTGTTTTGTCATATCATTGTTGCAACTACAATGTCAGATACAGTTTCTGATCACACCGCATAATCTTCCTTAAGAAAGCTGTTCTGCAGCTAGCAATTCTACCCCACGCCTATGTAGGTGTACTAGACCATGCAATGCATACTACATGAATTATGGATAACATTCAAGCTGATTTGCAAGCAATCGTGCCTGTCTGGTGAGGAGCCACGCCTGCCAAAACTGTTCTGTATGAAGCAACCCTCACAAGGGCATGTGCCTTCCAGAAGTCGGGGTCAAGTTAATTGTGTCCAACCTTTCGCTGGTAGCCTGAACGAAGCGTATGAGCACAGGTAGTAAAGGAGTTCGCGAGACTGCCATCGTCGTTTCGGGAGAAACAAACCGGAGCCCTTCTGGAATCCAAGAACGCTTTCGTGGGCATAAGGGGCCATTTCAAGATAGCTGTACATTTCAGGGAAGATCTTCTCATCAGCAAAGAAAAAAGGAAACACAGCGATCACGCTGTATGCTCCTGAAGTGTCCACGGTTCTCATGAACAGGGCTTCAGGTCCTGTGTTCAAATTGTGGGGACATGCAAAGAGCCTTCTGGGGCCATCCTGGACGCTTTCTACCCACACCTACCTTTCCAGGGCGTGAACCACCTTGATGGTTACACATGCTTACTTCAGCTGCTGAGGGATCCCATCTAGTGCCACTGCATGTGGATGAGTACGTCTAGCAGTCTAGCAATGCTGAATCTCTCAGTCGCACCTGGCGTGCTGAAGCGCCGCACTGAGCTTCCAAATGCCTCCGGTGAGTGAAACACAGACGGCGTCTACGCTGGCCAAGTGTTGCGAACGCTCTGGGAACCTCGGGAGCGCTCGCCGCAACCCTGCGCCGGAGAACCTCAAAGGTGAGGTCCCAGTGATGCGGCAAAGAAGATAGCAAGGCTCGCAATGCATCTACGACACTCTGGGCACCCACACTGCCAAATGTCAAATGGTTGGCAAAGTCCGCGCCCGATCTCAGATTGTCACATGATTCTGCAGACGCAGGATAATCTTGAGATGTGGGCAAGCATACGTTGCACGTGCAAATGCCCGGGATTTCCTGACAACCTGCCTGATTCTGGCCGAAATGCCCACACTGTCGTCGTACAGTTCCGCCCGGAAGTTAACAAACACCATGCCAATGGCTTCACAATGTCATTTTTATGAAGGCTTCGCTGCTATTGGAGAAGATGTTCTGAAGAAAGCCGTGAGGATTGCCGAAAAGGGATACTTCTTTTCGAGGAGTTCTCAGGAGATCCTTAAGAACAACTGTAAACATCCCAGGTTGCCAGAGAATTTCCAAAGGTAGTGCCAAAGGCAGAGCCTTCGATGGCATTTAGGAGCGTCAACCCCGTTGCCGGCCCAGGCTCCTCCCCCGTATGTCTGATATGTGATATGTGCGAATCCAGAGGAGGTCGCCTTAGGGTCGTAGTCGTAGTCTCCGTTTTAACTCGCACAAGGATGATTGTCAAACTTGACTTGGCCCCACTGAACTTACAATGGGAAATTCCTCGACAACAACTTAACCCGGTAAGAGCAAGACCCGTTTGCGAGCATGCCGAAATCATGCGGAACACATGCAGAAGCTCTCTGACTCGGTTTAGCCAGAGTGGCTCTTTGTCCTGGCGACGCTCCAGGCGCATGAGCCTGAGGGCCCAGGCTGGTGTGTCTGGCTTGGCTGGGTCCATCTCAAGTCTTGAGAGACACCGAGTGCCCCTGGTGCTGGCGCAAGCTGAAAAGCCATGAACCTGATGATCTGATTGACATGCAATATCATGCAAAAAGATCTTAGTTTACTAGCAAGGGCTGAAAACACAAGGATCCCACTGGGCCTGACGGCAACTCAAGCGTACGGAGCTTCCACGGAGCTTCCACGAGGCTCACGCAGCATGACTCTCAACCAAGAATCTTCCAAAAGCACTCCTGACACCTCTTTGAGTTTGCAGGCTATCTCTGCAGACTCCCTGCTTTCTCAACGAAGCCTGTATCACCCCATGAAGGCCAAAGTCTGGGACGAATTAACAAGGGCACCCAAGTTACACGTACTTCTGCTCACCTTTGGACCTGCTCATAAGCAATTCTAAGTAGAGGCCGAGTTGTTTGCCACATTCAACAGAGACTGCTCCGCGCAGTTTCCGTCAAGGCCTCCCTACGCAAACTCCACGTTGCACGTGGTGCGCAATCCCCTCGTTTCTGGGGCCCCAGCAGGAGGTGATCGTCCAAGGTCTGAGCGCAGAGCTGGTGCCACTTCAGGTCAAGAATGCTGGGCAACGTGCGCAGAACCCAGCCACCCAGGCAGTACTTGGAAGCGCAGTCCAAGTTATGCACAACTGCACTTCTCGAAACGTCCAAAGCTTGATCCAGCATGCAGCATGGGCTGCCAGCTAGAATGCATGAAAAATCTGAGCCTTTCTGAGCTTGTATCATTCGGGAAGTTGAATCGCCAACCACTCAGGACTCGGCACGTCGCGAAGATGTGGCCTGCTCTCACAATGTTGGAACGTCATGGCAAGGTGGGAGGGGAAGATTCAACAATCAGGGTCCCTACATCTGCACTGCGAGTGAAGGAGGCATCCACCTCTTTGTTGAGGGCTCAGAAGAGAGGACTCAGATTACCAACGATTGGTGCAGGATTCGTTCAAAGAAGTATTCGGTTCAATTTGGCCAATCGCCTTCTTAGAAACATCTACAAGCAGCAAAGAAACTGGTTGGATGCCGAAGCAGTTAAATGGGGCTGAAATAACAAAATACTCAATCAGCGGATTCCTGTTTTTGCTTCGTTGGTGTGAGCACAGGAGCTGAGGTGAGGAACGGAGCTTTCGGATGTCTCGCGACGGACGTCCGGAGTGTTGCAGGACCTCAAAACCCCTCTGCATCACCCCAGGCCGGAAACCAGCAAACAATTGCCGAAGTCTGCAAGTGTTGCCATTTGTTTCAATTTTATGACTCACCAGACCCTGTCCTTTGGGGAGCTCAAAAACCTAGCACAGGCAGACGCTTCCGAACACCGCGCCTCTTTTCGGCAAGGCGCAGAAGAGCTGGGCACCTGTAGCTTATCGCAAGTGCGCGCCCAGTACTTTGATAACAGCCGAACGCCCATCTTAGAACTTGTAAAGGTTAGGCAACACCTCCCACTGGTAAAGCATTGCTTCTGTTTCTAAGCGCTCTTTTCCAGGAGGCTTTGTGGGCCGTGCTTTGGGGGAGGAAGAAACTTCCCATGCCCTCCCCAGCCATGCCCATCGGACTGGATTCTCCCAGACCAACCAGTACAAGCGTGTCAGTGGATACCCTGCTTCAGCCAGCGACAAAGACCCACTGTACCAAAGGTCTTGTCTAACACAAACATCGCGGCCCTGACCACATCACTGACATCAACCTCCCTCCCATCTAGACAGCCCTGTGCCGGAGATGGGCTGCTTCCAGAAATCGGGGTCCCCTAGTATGATCTGTGCTATACTGGTACACCCAACAGGGACCCCCAAATTTTTGGAAACCCCCAGATCCTCCAACACAAGCTTGGTCTCAAGGCCGCCTGTACCCCCGAGCCTTTCTTCCAATGCCGGCATGGGTGTAGATCATGCATGCGGCTGTAGTGTACAGAACACAGTGACACAAGTGAGCACACGATCAGATATCGTGGATGTTGAGGTCATCGATTTCCAACTTGAGTAAGCAGCCGACGAGCACATGTGCTGTGTGCTTGCGCGTTGTATCGCGCTGTGCCATGGATCAAGAGATCGATTACAAGACCGAAGTCCACAACGTGATTTGGGTTCAGTGCTCAGAGGGGTCGTGGACCATGTCAGCTCCGTCCGGCGGGGAGGGGGAAATGGTATGGATCTGAACTGAGGCGGCTTGGAGGCTGCCAGCGGCTGCCAGCGGCACTACATCACTGTCGAGCTCCGCCCCTCTGGATTCAAGTCCACGTTGCACATCTTGGATGGCCCATGGATGGGCGCGTATGCGGGAGAACCGTGCGCGAAGAAAGGCGTTGCGGAGGCCAGCGCGTGTCGCAAGCTCTATATGAGAGCAGCAGCTTTGAGACAGCAAGCAATAGCCTACCACTGTCGAAGCGACAGCAAGCTGATCTCGCCAACCACGAGAAGAAGCGCGGGCTGGGGTGACTTCTGGCTTGCCGAGAGTTGCAGGCCTTCTTGATGGGGAATGGCAAGCAGGGCGCAGCAACATCTTGCAATTTCTTGGTGGGACTGAGATGCGGTTGGTGATTACGCAAGGAGCTCAAGCTGGCCACTTTGACTCTGCTCTTTTCTGTTCACAGATTTGCGCTGGTTAACTGTTTGCTGGAATTGCTTAGGGTGTTTTAAGCGGGCTTCTCACAAGTCACTAAACCAGACAAGCCCGGAACTCTTCAAGACAAAAAACATAGAACCAGCGAAAGGCCGATGCCAAAACTGACCGATTTGAAAATGTTCCCGTGGCCAGGGGGGGGGGGGTGTGGTCTTTCTGGTAACTTTTCCGACCCTTGAAATGTTAGCAAAGGTATCCGGTAACTCACCTTACCCCCTCCCTCAGAAACAATAAATAATGAACGGCCATGTGCAACTTCTGCTTTTTCATGCTTCTTTCAGCTTGAAGGTTTCGGGTCTTGAGGGGTCTTCTTTCAGGGACTTAACATGACTTAGCCCAAAACGCCATGTCAAAAACATTAGTACGAGAAAGGAAGAGAGGAGAGCAAGATAAGTGAAGCAAAGGGTTGAGAAACATCAATCCGTAAACCGTAGAGACAAGCGGACCAGAGTGGAGCAGTAAGTCTAACAAAAGTGGAATGGAATGGCGGCAAAGTGTTTTAGTTGTTGTGGGGGCTTGTTTGCTGTGAGGGTCGGGCTCGTTCTTGCTTTTGTGTGGAGGCCGGGCGCGTTTCTTGTTTGTGGGGGGTCGGGTGCATTGGTTTCTTTTTTGTTTAATTTGTTGTGGTCTGCCTTGGCTATGTGTGGTCCCTTTGCAGGGCGCGCATGTTTTTTGCACGGGGTGCTCCGGGTACTCCCTTTCGCCTTCACAAAAAACCCACACAACAACAAAAATCACGGGTTTCTATGGAATGACCTAAGACTTAAGAGTTGGCCTCTCTTCACGTAGTCCCCTTAGGACTCCGAAGACATGACATGCACCTTTCACCTCGTCGAATTCCTGGAAGACACTTGAGGGACACTCCCTTGCGTTCAGCGCCCGAAGGGAACCCATACACGCAACAGTCCCTCTGACCCCCTGTAGTACGCAACCCCTTCCTTCCATGCCACCCCTTGAGAAATTAGCAACATAACCGTATCATAACCGTCGTTCACAAACTGACAAACTGACGAACTCAGGCCTTGACGGATCTGGACTTGTTTGGAGTGATCGGTGAACGTCGCTTGTCAGTGGGGCCTCGGGGCACAAGTCGAGAGATCGCGGGCAGGAGTAAGCAAATTCGGGGCAGTGTGGAGTGTGAAGACATTGATTACCTGAATGATTACCTATTATACCTGGCTCGGCTTCCAGAAAAGCAAGGATCGCTCCCCGCCAGTCCAAGAAGCACTTGAGCTGCTGACGGAATTATGAAGACCTTGCTCAGACATAGAAGGAAATGAAACGCAGCAGGAAACGCAACAGGATTTGCATAGCAAGCGCAGCTGCTGTTTTGCATCAGCATCCGTGGCCCTCCTAGATCTGGGTGCTTCCGCTACGTCGCACGGTGAGGCTAAAACACGCCTACGTGTGGCCTTAACAGCGTGCGTTGCTCGTGCAACTCTAAATTCCGAAACATGGGGCCCGTTGCATCCTGCATGGCATGGGAGTTGGTACTTGTAAAATGAATTACTCGCACGGGCTGAAGTTCCTCTTGCAATCGGCCTCCTTCCCCGAAGCGAGTCTTCTGCTTGTCAGCATGCCTGAGAGAGACAGGAAAATGGCTGAATCACATGGCTACAAAACCACTCCGGCCCTCCAAGCTCGTGTCACATCTCGCGGCCAAAGCTAAACTGCATGCTCTCAAGTCTTACAACACAATCCATCACACCTCCAGAAGACTGTGCAGGAAAGGCATCCTCGTCTCGCATGTTTGAATTACTCTGCAGGCCGGCAGGCTCAAATGATTTGCGTCGCACTCTCCTGTCTCAGCTTCATTGAACCAGGCTACAACAACACAGTTGGCCTCGGCTGCTGCTTCATGAAGCGGTCCTTTCCCGCCCAAACAAGTCCCAAGTAGTCGCACGCGAGGCACATATAGGCTTGCGCCGGCAACACTGCGCGTATTCTGCGGCTTACTCTAGCTGGATTCTCGCAAGAAACTCTCTGTCAGTCACGATGCATGCTGCATGGGGGCTACATAGTAGCGGGTCGAGATAGCCGAAAAGGGTCTCTTTTGACCTTGCGAAGGTACTCTCGGCCCGGATGGCCTCCAACAACGTGGGATTTGGGGCCGGCGACCTGCAGAAGGCGTCGCGGATGCAGCAAAAAACATGACATCCCCTTGGCTTGCGCGAAGGCGTTTTCCAAATCAGGCCTGTTCAGGGTTCGTGTTCTTAGCCCGTCCACTGCCTTCTATGCAGTATGCAGTGCCGAGAATCCCAATCACCTTTGTTGTCTGCATGGGTGACACTGGATTTCGGTGTTAATTTTCAATTAACATAAATTCTAATAGCTCCCCGGAGGGGGGGCCGTGCGGGCTAGGATCTCAATGAAAATCGACTTTAATATTAATACCTAACAGGGTGACCAAATCGGGCACGATTCCGGAGCGGGTAAGGGTTTTAAGTTCAGGTTCCTGAGTAATTACCTTCACCAAGCATCCAGTGTACCTGGCACGTTCCATTGCAAAGCATCTCTATGACCTTTGAACAGAGAGTCCCTCCCGAAACATGAGCCTGCTGCTGGCCATCGCTCACAGCGACCTGGCAGTGGAGATTGCAAGAATCTGGATTGCAACGAAACGCGTGAGGTTGAACACTTCTGCTCTACAGTGCAAACTCACTGCACAACATCATGAATTGCTCCCAAGAGAAGTGGACAACTCAGAAGACAGCAAACGGAAACTCGTCCGCTATTTTCAGCAATCAAGGCTTTCGGACTATGAGTCTTGGCGGCGACTGCCCTGAAGATCCCTCCAACTAAGGTGAAACCCTGTCAGCTTTTCCGCAAAAAAGACACTCTGAGTCTGGAGCAAGGCTTCAAACGCGGCAACGCAGGCACTGCTTCTTCGAAACTGCAAGCCAAAGCGTCGGCTCAGTTGAACCACTTGCCTTGTGGGCTTGGTGCTTTCTCGGACATAAGGGTCATAACCAGGGAGGCGTAGGATTTGGGGTTGGCGGCATTAAGGGTTTAAGGTTTGAACTTCGTCGTCCCTGTAAGATCTTGGTGTAGCTAGGGGATACCGTAGCGCGACAAATGGTTGCTCCAATGCATCCATCCTGCTTGTGATGAAAACAGCTCAATACATTTAATCGCACGGAAAAACGGGCGGGTTAAACATGTGTCTTTACTTGGGGTGCCCTTTCTCGCTGTGTTCCTCTCATCGCCGTGCAAAGAGGTGGGCGGGTAGTTCAAAAGTATGCCTCTGCCTGTGTTTCCCTTTCCACTGCGTTCCTCTCAAAGGGGGGCTGCTTCAACACCCCATCTGTGTTCTCTCTCTCTTACTGTGTTCCTGTCATCGCAAACTCTGAGCTTCCCTTTATGGGCAAGCTCCAATCTCAACTTCATGCTTGCTGATTCTATCGCTCTTGCTTGGACTACGTGTGCTTCCATCAATGTTGTTGCTATATACGACATCAACGGCACGGATTTCAATTTAACCTCCCGGCAAGTCTGTCAATTTATTGTTTCGCCATCGGCTGCGGTGGCCAGGAAGTGTTGGGGATAGTCCTGTACATTGACGGGGTTTTGCCACGGGAGAAAAACAACTACCGTGCGACGTTCTGCAGCGAATGTAAATCCGTCAGCAGTCATCTGAAGAAAGTTTGGCCACGCTCGGACCATGGCTGAACCCGCGCTGGCAAAGTGCAGGTTTGAGCTCTCGCTGCTGATTTGTATGGCCTAAAAAGCGGGGAGGTTCAGGCATTTTGTACATTTTGTATGCACAGCTTCTTCAAGCAGAACAAGACATGCGCATGCGATAAACTGAAAGCAGCGGGTGACCAAACAGGGACGCGCGGAACTGGAAATCCAAGAAGCGGAAAATCGGAAGCGGGCATCAGAGACTACAAGCGGAAAAGCGGGAAGCAAACACGCGGAGTAAGGTGAGACAAGAGGGCGGGAAAGCAAGGCTAAAAGAAAAACACACACACACACAGACCGGAAGCAAAAGCAGAAAGCAAAAAGCAACGTCAAGAGATAAGTAGAAAGAACAGAGCCGAAAAAGCCGAGAGCAGATCAGAAAGGAAACGCCAAAGCAAAAAACAAAATGCAACAAGCAAGCAAATCGAAAAAGAAACTACGGTTCTAGGGCAGACTGATCATGCATTTTCCTCCAGCCTCGAGCTTCATAAAGACTTCTGCAGCTGAACTTGGACAATCACGTCCAATTCAAAATCATGGACGCCACATCATGGCCACCCGGCCGCGCAAGGACTCCGACTCTGAAGTTCCAACAAGCCTCAAGACCCTGGCACTCACACTGAAGAGTCAAGGGGTCGCCTTTGGACACCCATTACATGAGCATTGCGATGCTTCTTCATGCCAGCTTGGCTGGCTAGGCTGGCAAGTAGCAACACTTGGCCGACTGGACGGAGGACCACTTGTTGGACGAGTCTCGGTACAAGCCCACCAGGCCCTTGCCAGGAGTGCACTTCTTCCAGCCTATCAGCTTGGTAAAGCTGGTCAAGCGGCTGAGCCAGTGCCCTGTCTGAAGACCCCAGTCCTCATCGATGCACTGCTTCCAGTCGTGGGAGGCGCCTTCTGGGCGGCAGCACTCCACCTGATCCAGGCAAGAGAGCTGGCTACACGTCGACCGATACAAGCCGGTCATGAAGTAGCCGTGGCGGCAAGTGCTCCAACCCTTGCTGTTGAAGGAGCTACCCCAGTTTGCGTTGTAGCAATCCATCGTAGCCTTGGGGTACTCCGCGTACCGGGCCTTTGACAGGCAGGACAAGGAATTGCAAAGCCCCTGGTAGAAGCCCGTGAGGATGCCAGGGGCTTTGCTCCAACCCTGCCGCCTCATGGAAGACTGCCAGTTGGCCTCGAGCATGGGGGCATTTGCCTGAGCTTGAGCTGCAATGTTCTGACCGGCCCCTGCGCCGAAGGCCACCTCGCTCGCATCCTCCCCATTCTCCCAAATCGAGCAGGTCAAGCAAAGGGACAGGCTGACGTAAATGTTGGCATTCACGTCAAGGGCCCCCTCCAGCTCCTCTGAGCTCAGGGACTTCGACCCTGCGTGCTGCTCCTCCGCATGCTGCTGCACCAGGGCGGCAACGGTGTCGTAGTTCTTCAAGGCGGAGGCGCCGTGGCGCAGGGCTTCATGCGGATGCACGCCCAGGGTATCCACGGCATGGCCCACATCCATGTGCTTGAAGCCTGAGCTCGCTGCGGCCACGGCCGCCAGCACCTGCTCCTCGTAGGAATCTGCGGTCGCCATCGCTCCGTTCACCGCCTCCTGGACCGGGTGCAGATGTCCGGCCCCGGCCTGCGCCAGAGAGGGATCGGGGGGAGCTGCCGAGAAGCCCAGGCCGAAACCGGAGGGCAAGCTGCCCGGTGGCTTCCTGGGCTAAGTTGCTTATGTGTTTACCACGATGAGGAAACGTTGACAACACACGATGTGAATAGCGTACGACAACTGTACATCCCAAACACATCCCCAGCGTCATGGAGTATGAGATGCCAGTGCCGCCATTGGCAGGCAGCATCGGCACAAGTGGCACCGAGCCAGAAATGCCGATGCCCATGTCCCAGCTGGCCACGTCAGTCTGCCCTGTTCCAATCGAGAAGCCAATCGAGATGGTGGGCGTAACCTCAGGCTTCTTCACGCTCCCCAACAGGGACCTGGACATCCGAACATGCTGCACTCCACAGTCCAAACAAAAACTCTCACTGGAGCGTGCTGCAGAGGATGAGACGACACAGAACACACAGCACTCGCGGAAATGCACACATCATACATCTGTTCATGGTACGGGACAATTGGCATAGGAACTCAACAGATCACGCTTTAGGCGCTTTCCGCGCCTTGGGTGGCGCCAACAGTGAAACGTTCTTTGCACCGCCCTACCGGCCCTACCGCCCTCACCACACTTCTGTTTGTTGGTTGTTTAGCAGCAAGGTCTGCCACCCCCAAAGCCCGCCACCCTCACCGCTCTCGCGCAGGCAGCGTCGCTTCGTTTCTCACTTTTCGCGGGCCCTCATGTTTGAGATTTTTGTTGAGGCGCCCGGGCCCCGGAACGGCGAGCATCAGGTGCAACACCGCGATTGTCGCGCGTGTTTTTCAATTCTCCTTGTTTGGGGCCCTCTTCTCCACCAAGAACGGGGCATCATGAGCACCTTGTGGTTCCATGTAGGTTGCCGGGCCGGGGGCCGGAACCGGCAGGTAGGACCCTGACTTGTCACAGCAACGTCCCTGCACTCGCGCACACCAGACTCAAGCTTTCCAGTTCTAGTTTGAGGGTCCTGGAGGCTCCGAAGCCCAGCAGCAAGTCGAAGAAGCCCTTGTCGTTCTTGCATCCCCCCGCCCCTGTGAATGTCAAGCCGAGGTCGAGGGTCCCCCCGCCGGGTTGGTTGAAGCTGATGCCCAAGCTGAGCCCGAGCTTCACGGAGAAGTCGGGGCCTTTACACTCGCCAGAGGAATACTCAAAGAGGCCAGCTGAGGCCCCTCCGGAACCTTCGTCGATCTTCGTCTCAGCTGCCTGACCGCGCGAAAGTTCTCGACCCACGGTCTTGGCGGCTTGCATCAGGGACACCTTTGTGTCCAACACGTCTTTGATCTTCAGCCCAATGGACTTCATGTCCGCAGCAAGCTGGCAGATCGCCTGGTCCGAACCTTGGCAGCCGCCGGAAGCCTCCCTGATCTGTTGGATGAAATGGTGGAATGAGCCCACGATCATCTCCAGCGGCCTCTTCATGAACTGCGGCAGGCACAAGCTCTGAAGGGACACCTCGATGAAGGGCGATGGCAGGCCCATGAAGCTCTTTTTCCCGAGGCAATCCCTGAACTTATGCACGGTGTTGTCGAAGTTCTCTTTGATCTTCCACACGGCCCAAACCTCAGAGAAGATCCTCCCCATGGCATCGAAGGCACCGCAGTCGGTCGGAACCAGCTTCCAGTACCCGACGCCGCTCGGAGTGCAAAGGCTTGGCAACCGGTAGTTCCAAATCGCCGTCGCCGAGCCTTTGACGAAGTTCAGGACGCCCTTCGCTGCATCGGCAGCGATCCTCCCCAGGTCGACCGCGACCTCCTGGGCCTGCGAGATGAAGTTCCCCACCAAGCGGAAGCCTGGCCCGATCTTCTCCACCAAGTTCTTCGCCTCGCTCTTCAGCTCCCCAAGGAGCACCTCGATGAGCTTCTGGCCCGCGCCCCGCAGCGTGTCCCTGCAGCTCCTCTTAAGGTCACCGCAAAGCCCACACCCCCCTCCCCTCCCCCCTCCCCCCCGCCATTTCGGGCACTACCAACAACACCCGAACCTATACGTTGAACACATTTCTCCAAATCTCCGGAGGCCACTTAAACAAAGGGTTTACATGCTGAATGCTTGGGGCTTCCCGGATCTTCCCGGCTCCTCCAGGAGTTGCACCCTTGGGGCAGCAGGCTCTTGAACTTCCGGAAGCCGCTCAGGATCGCGTCCTCGATGTTCTTCCAGCAGTCCCCGAATGAAGCCACCACCTGAGGAAGGGTGGTGGCTTTGGTGGCTTGATGATGAGGCTTTGTTGGGGGTTTTCAGGAGGGTTTTCAGCACGTGTCACTATAAGGGGGCCGATTTCTTTGACAAAAAAACGCCCGGCCTCTTTGGCTTTCTCCACGAAGCAGCCCACGACGCGCGTCATGGGCTTCCAAACGCAGTTCTCCACCATCTTCCAAAACTTCCACGTCAACTCGCACTCCTCGACGTGGAACTCCTCGATGCACCCGGCCGCGTCCCAGATCCTCTCCATCACCGTCCCCACACACTGCGACACGCCCTGCACTTGCACCAAGCTCATGCCTGTGGTGTTCGCATTCTCTGGAGGTGTCTTGTCAAGGAAGCCGTGGCTCGAGCCACGAGCGGAAAGGAACTCCGTTAGGTCCATGGTCTCGGAACCATCCTTGTCATTGACCTTGATCAAGTGCCATGCGTCCCGGTGGCTCAGGCGGGCCTCACGGGCACTCACAGTCACATCCAGGTTTAAGGGTGACGGTGACGAGGGGGCTTCAGGGTTCTGGGGCGGCGGCCTCATGGGCGCTGATGTTGATGTGCTGCTTCGGCTCATGCGGCACGCTTGCGTTGCCGCCATCCAGCTTCCGGCCGCTGAACAAGCCGTGCACCAGCTCCGAAACGCTCAAGTCTCCTGGTGGTGTGGAAGTTTTCGGGGTTATAGACATGAATCCTGGGTCTACGTCTATAGTTGTCCTCCTAGAGTAGTTGCTGACTTCCCACGAAGGCAGGGTCTCATATTCACACAGTTCATACACATCCCAGAGAAGTGATGAAGGCCACACTTAGTAAGTCTCCTGAATTGTCTTTGTCGTACACAGCGAACTGAGCCTGCAACATGGCGCTGATCTGCTCTGGCGACCCTTCCATGACCTTCTCCTTCACCAATCGCTTATCTCCATCATCAGGCGTCGCCACACCAGAGGCCATCATCTTGGAAACAAAGCTTTGCACGGTCTCCGTTTCAACAGAATGCGCGGACGAACTCCTGGCGAGGTTCAGATCTGGCCTCCTTGTCTTCTTGCCATCAGCCAGCGAGACAACTGCCGCTAGCGCGACAAACGCGCTCGCGCACAGAAACTTCATTGCTTGAGACAGAAAAAAACTCACTTCGACGAGCAGGTGATCAACGGCGCAGCCAAAACTGAAATTTACCTCGGCACGAAACCCTCAGCGAAACAACAGTCATGTTGTTCTATTTTCAGGCCTGTAAAGCCGCCCCAAAGGCAACACGAAGCTGTGTGGAGAATGGCTGGCTTCCCCTTTTCGAGCTCTGTCATGCTGATGCAAAGAGTACTTGAGCGTGCCGCCCACCGTTAACCCTGCTCACAGCGAGAGCGTAAGCGCGCGCGGTAGCATGGCGGGGGGGGGCCGCGGAACTACAGCGCAAAAGCTTCCCTGCTCTCACTGCTCACCTGTTGGTGCAAATCTCGCCCAACCACATGCGCGCAGCGTCTCGCGGCAGGGCAGCGGCGACGCCGAACCACAGCAAGTCCAACCACGTGCGCAAATCGCGCCCTGCCCCTGAACCACAACGCACTCCCGAACGGCTCGCTGAGCTCCCCAAACTCACCAGTCACCACTCACCACCCTCCCTCAAATTTCTCTTTTTTTGCTCCCTCGCCCCCCCCTCTTCCCATCACTCTCTCCTCACGACCTCACGCTCACCGCCCTCGAACTAACAAGATTGCTGAATACACGAGCAACTAAATTAAGTATACGGTGGTATACTATCGTACCCTACTGTTCTAGGGCAGACTGATCATGCATTTTCGTCCAGCCTCGAGCATCATAAAGACTGCTGCAGCTGAACTTGGACAATCACGTCCAATTCAAAATCATGGACGTCGCCACCCGGCCACGCAAGGACCCTGATTCTGAGGTTCCAACAAACCCCAGAACCCTGGCACTCAAGAGGTCGCCTTTGGACCATCGCAAGATTGCGATGCTTCTTCATGCCAGCTAGGCTGGCTAGGCTGGCAAGTAGCAACACTTGGCCGACTGGACGGAGGACCACTTGTTGGACGAGTCTCGGTACAAGCCCACCAGGCCCTTGCCAGGAGTGCACTTCTTCCAGCCTATCAGCTTGGTAAAGCTGGTCAAGCGGCTGAGCCAGTGCCCTGTCTTAAGACCCCAGTCCTCATCGATGCACTGCTTCCAGTCGTGGGAGGCGCCTTCTGGGCGGCAGCACTCCACCTGATCCAGGCAAGAGAGCTGGCTACACGTCGACCGATACAAGCCGGTCATGAAGTAGCCGTGGCGGCAAGTGCTCCAACCCTTGCTGTTGAAGGAGCTACCCCAGTTTGCGTTGTAGCAATCCATCGTAGCCTTGGGGTACTCCGCGTACCGGGCCTTTGACAGGCAGGACAAGGAATTGCAAAGCCCCTGGTAGAAGCCCGTGAGGATGCCAGGGGCTTTGCTCCAACCCTGCCGCCTCATGGAAGACTGCCAGTTGGCCTCGAGCATGGGGGCATTTGCCTGAGCTTGAGCTGCGATGTTCTGACCGGCCCCTGCGCCGAAGGCCACCTCGCTCGCATCCTCCCCATTCTCCCAAATCGAGCAGGTCAAGCAAAGGGACAGGCTGACGTAAATGTTGGCATTCACGTCAAGGGCCCCCTCCAGCTCCTCTGAGCTCAGGGACTTCGACCCTGCGTGCTGCTCCTCCGCATGCTGCTGCACCAGGGCGGCAACGGTGTCGTAGTTCTTCAAGGCGGAGGCGCCGTGGCGCAGGGCTTCATGCGGATGCACGCCCAGGGTATCCACGGCATGGCCCACATCCATGTGCTTGAAGCCTGAGCTCGCTGCGGCCACGGCCGCCAGCACCTGCTCCTCGTAGGAATCTGCGGTCGCCATCGCTCCGTTCACCGCCTCCTGGACCGGGTGCAGATGTCCGGCCCCGGCCTGCGCCAGAGAGGGATCGGGGGGAGCTGCCGAGAAGCCCAGGCCGAAACCGGAGGGCAAGCTGCCCGGTGGCTTCCTGGGCTAAGTTGCTTATGTGTTTACCACGATGAGGAAACGTTGACAACACACGATGTGAATAGCGTACGACAACTGTACATCCCAAACACATCCCCAGCGTCATGGAGTATGAGATGCCAGTGCCGCCATTGGCAGGCAGCATCGGCACAAGTGGCACCGAGCCAGAAATGCCGATGCCCATGTCCCAGCTGGCCACGTCAGTCTGCCCTGTTCCAATCGAGAAGCCAATCGAGATGGTGGGCGTAACCTCAGGCTTCTTCACGCTCCCCAACAGGGACCTGGACATCCGAACATGCTGCACTCCACAGTCCAAACAAAAACTCTCACTGGAGCGTGCTGCAGAGGATGAGACGACACAGAACACACAGCACTCGCGGAAATGCACACATCATACATCTGTTCATGGTACGGGACAATTGGCATAGGAACTCAACAGATCACGCTTTAGGCGCTTTCCGCGCCTTGGGTGGCGCCAACAGTGAAACGTTCTTTGCACCGCCCTACCGGCCCTACCACCCTCACCACACTTCTGTTTGTTGGTTGTTTAGCAGCAAGGCCTGCCACCCCCAAAGCCCGCCACCCTCACCGCTCTCGCGCAGGCAGCGTCGCTTCGTTTCTCACTTTTCGCGGGCCCTCATGTTTGAGATTTTTGTTGAGGCGCCCGGGCCCCGGAACGGCGAGCATCAGGTGCAACACCGCGATTGTCGCGCGTGTTTTTCAATTCTCCTTGTTTGGGGCCCTCTTCTCCACCAAGAACGGGGCATCATGAGCACCTTGTGGTTCCATGTAGGTTGCCGGGCCGGGGGCCGGAACCGGCAGGTAGGACCCTGACTTGTCACAGCAACGTCCCTGCACTCGCGCACACCAGACTCAAGCTTTCCAGTTCTAGTTTGAGGGTCCTGGAGGCTCCGAAGCCCAGCAGCAGGTCGAAGAAGCCCTTGTCGTTCTTGCATCCCCCCGCCCCTGTGAATGTCAAGCCGAGGACGAGGGTCCCCCCGCCGGGTTGGTTGAAGCTGATGCCCAAGCTGAGCCCGAGCTTCACGGAGAAGTCGGGGCCTTTACACTCGCCAGAGGAATACTCAAAGAGGCCAGCTGAGGCCCCTCCGGAACCTTCGTCGATCTTCGTCTCAGCTGCCTGACCGCGCGAAAGTTCTCGACCCACGGTCTTGGCGGCTTGCATCAGGGACACCTTTGTGTCCAACACGTCTTTGATCTTCAGCCCAATGGACTTCATGTCCGCAGCAAGCTGGCAGATCGCCTGGTCCGAACCTTGGCAGCCGCCGGAAGCCTCCCTGATCTGTTGGATGAAATGGTGGAATGAGCCCACGATCATCTCCAGCGGCCTCTTCATGAACTGCGGCAGGCACAAGCTCTGAAGGGACACCTCGATGAAGGGCGATGGCAGGCCCATGAAGCTCTTTTTCCCGAGGCAATCCCTGAACTTATGCACGGTGTTGTCGAAGTTCTCTTTGATCTTCCACACGGCCCAAACCTCAGAGAAGATCCTCCCCATGGCATCGAAGGCACCGCAGTCGGTCGGAACCAGCTTCCAGTACCCGACGCCGCTCGGAGTGCAAAGGCTTGGCAACCGGTAGTTCCAAATCGCCGTCGCCGAGCCTTTGACGAAGTTCAGGACCCCCTTCGCTGCATCGGCAGCGATCCTCCCCAGGTCGACCGCGACCTCCTGGGCCTGCGAGATGAAGTTCCCCACCAAGCGGAAGCCAGGCCCGATCTTCTCCACCAAGTTTTTCGCCTCGCTCAGCCCACACCCCCCTCGGCTCCTCCAGGAGTTGCACCCTTGGGGCAGCAGGCTCTTGAACTTCCGGAAGCCGCTCAGGATCGCGTCCTCGATGTTCTTCCAGCAGTCCCCGAATGAAGCCACCACCTGAGGAAGGGTGGTGGCTTAGGTGGCTTGATGATGAGGCTTTGTTGGGGGTTTTCTCAGGAGGGTTTTCAGCACGTGTCACTATAAGGGGGCCGATTTCTTTGACAAAAAAACGCCCGGCCTCTTTGGCTTTCTCCACGAAGCAGCCCACGACGCGCGTCATGGGCTTCCAAACGCAGTTCTCCACCATCTTCCAAATCTTCCACGTCCACTCGCACTCCTCGACGTGGAACTCCTCGATGCACCCGGCCGCGTCCCAGATCCTCTCCATCACCGTCCCCACACACTGCGACACGCCCTGCACTTGCACCAAGCTCATGCCTGTGGTGTTCGCATTCTCTGGAGGTGTCTTGTCAAGGAAGCCGTGGCTCGAGCCACGAGCGGAAAGGAACTCCGTTAGGTCCATGGTCTCGGAACCATCCTTGTCATTGACATTGATCAAATGCCATGCGTCCCGGTGGCTCAGGCGGGCCTCACGGGCACTCACAGTCACATCCAGGTTTTAGGGTGACGGTGACGAGGGGGCTTCAGGGTTCTGGGGCGGCCTCATGGGCGCTGATGTTGATGCGCTGCTTCGGCTCATGCGGCACGCTTGCGTTGCCGCCATCCAGCTTCCGGCCGCTGAACAAGCCGTGCACCAGCTCCGAAACGCTTAAGTCTCCTGGTGGTGTGGAAGTTTTCGGGGTTAGACATGAATCCTTTTACTTGGGTCTACGCCTAGAGCCCCCAACGAAACTCCCACTAAAGTCTCTTGAGTTGTCCTCCTACAGTATAGTTTCTGACTTCCCACGAAGGCAGGGTCGCATATTCATACAGTTCATACAACATCCCAGAGAAGTTATGAAGGCTACCTTAGTAAGTCTCCTGAATTGTCTTTGTCGTACAACGCGAACTGAGCCTGCAACATGGCGCTGATCTGCTCTGGCGACCCTTCCAAGACCTTCTCCTTCACCAACCGCTTATCTCCATCATCAGGCGTCGCCACACCAGAGGCCATCATCTTGGAAACATAGCTCTGCACGGTCTCCGTCTCAAGAGAATGCGCGGACGAACTCCTGGCGAGGTTCAGATCTGGCCTCCTTGTCTTCTTTCCATCAGCCGGCAGCGAGACAACTGCCGCAAGCGCGACAAACGCGCTCGCGCACAGAAACTTCATTGCTTGAGACAGAAAAACTCGGCACGAAACCCTCAGCGAAGCAACGGTCATGTTATGCTATTTTCAGGCCGGTAAAGCCGCCCCAAGGCAACAAAAGCTGTGTGGAGAATGGCTGGCGTACCCTGTTCGAGCTCTGTGATGCTCATGCAAAGTGCGGACTATAATTGCAACCCTTACGGGTGAAAGGGTGGTATTCACAAGATCAAAGCATCAATGAACAGTTGAGAAGCACTGAATAACAGGCGTAAGCTCCACCTCGGCCTGAAGTCGGTCAATAAGCTGCTCGGTTTCTGTTGTAGCATGCCTTGTCGGTGCGTCGCTCTTTTGAGCTGTGGAGCCTTTCGAGGCAAGAGCCGTGTCTGGGTAATCCAAAAGTGCACCGGCAAGCTCTTCTGATCCACAAGCAGCTCCCTGGTGTATCCAGAAAGGAAGTGAGACCGAAGACTTGCTAGCCACGCCCAGCATGCAACTTGCACTGTAGAAACTGCACGGCGTTGTCGTACCACTTTCTAACGTTTCCGATCATGTTTTGAACCCACAGCAGCAGTCTACTATTTTATACTATTGTTGGTCCCTTGTACACACGAACCACGGTCAGAACCACGGCAAGATGCCACCCCTGGACGTTGCCAGCCATGCTAGTATTCTTCTAAGCTCCAAACAGCGAGGCAGGAAGGAAGCAAGGTCTTGTCGCTGCCAGCCCACGCAGCACCCCAGGTCACGACGGCCCCGCACACTGTGGCCATGTCGAAGGTTGCGGCAGAAGGTGGTGGCATCCTTCTGACCCCCATAGACCAAGATCCGAGTGCCTGCTTGCAACAGCGCCGGCATCGGATAGGGGTTTTTGACGGGAGCGATGCATACCACGGTTGTCCAGGGGCTGGACCCGGCTTCACACATGAGTTGATACGCCGCAGTGGCGCCGGCTCCGATGCCCAAGAGGAACTGTGGCAGCAGCCGTCCAGTCGCGGTCGCGGTTCGCCGGCGTGGCCCAGGCTTGGGCCGCGCCTTGACGGCCAGCTGCTGGCCATGCGCACATCAAGGTAACTTGCTGAAAGGCGAGGTTCTCCCAGATGTGGTCAATGAACCCGTGCCATGGAGTTGGGCGGTTGCCGTCGACGTAAACGTGTCAGCGAAAGCGCCTTCTCAGGCTTGGATCTCTTGCACCCTCTCGAGGATGTGGCCACCAACACCGCCAAAACCAGCATCACCCCAGGTCACAACTGTTCGGTCGGAACGGATTGCCGCAAAAGCGCGCGAAGAAGACTGGATCCCCACAACGTTCGTCAGAAGGTGCCTGACGTGACTGCTGTCACCGCCTGCACCAGGTTCACCCCACGTGATAACAGAGCCATCATCCAGAGTTGCAGCAAAAGCTGCACTTGTTGATTGTATGGCGAGGACATAGCTCTACTCCAATTACATAGGGTGTTGGTCAGTAACATTACAGAAGAAAAGAGCACTAGTCCTGTATATCAGTGAGTGAATTAAAGAACGAACCGGGAAAAGGACGCATGGGGTCCAAAGTCGGTAAATGATGCCTACCCTGGGCTATTTGGACCCCTATTGTAACCGTGATGAGGGTTTGGGATTTGCCTAAGGTTGGAACTGTGGGCCCTTAGTATGGTCCCTTACCTTTGTTTATGGGGATCCGAAGTATGGGCCCTGAGTATGTAAAGTATATAAAATAAGGGCCCACACCTGGAGCCTTGGAATTTAATTTAGGGTATGGGGCAGGTATTACGGTTCAACTTACTACCAGGTGCCTTTCTCTGCATCTTGGAGGTGATGCGGAAGCCTTAGAAACTGCTCGGGAATATTGGAGGGGGATGCCAGAACATCTGGTGTCAGCAGGTGGCAGCAATGGCAGCAGCGTTAGCAGCAGTAGCCGCAGCACGTCTACCAATCTTTGTGCCTTAAAATTTGGCTTTTCCAGGGTCACCTGGGACCTGGGTGAAGTTGCGGGGGGCTTCCAGGGTGAGAAAGCGCGTTGCCAGCTTTCTTGCGCTACCTTCAGCTGCAGGGCATTAGTTTAGCGCAAGGTTGATGTGGGAAGTGCTCTGAGTTGTAATCTGGCACGCTCAAACCTTGAGGGCTGAAGGCGATTGGAGTCGCAGGCAAGTCTTCTATCCAAACCACGAGCTTACAACAATGTACTCTGAACGGTGATGGCATTCTTCAATTGCTCAGATTGCTCACACCTCAAGGCTTAGTCTGAACCCGAAGCCGAGAATGTTCTTCACATTGTGTTGGGGGGAGCCAGCCCAAACGTTCAGTTGGACGGCTCATTCTGCATCAAACACAATGCAGTGACACTACCCCTTCCGTGACCGTTCATGGCCATCATCATCTCTTCCACGTTCTAGTCAGGAACCGGCGGCTAATTCCCTTTCAACAAGGTCTTCTGCTATGACAAGCAGGTAAAGGTTTTTGCAAGCAAGGCTGCCTGACTGAACAAAAAACCCTTATGTACACCCACATGAGCTCGCGCAAGATTTCGCTGCAGCCAGAAGGACTGACAGCTTCAGAGGGACCACGTGTGGAACGATCGACAATTTATCAAAACAGTGCATTTGCAAGCCCGACGTCGGCGAAACCCAAGAACCCGTCCTCTGACTGTGCTAGCTATTTCCTTGGTTCTCATAACTGTTGACAGACAGCAACCTGCTCGGTAGTCGGCACTTCGTTGCTGGCGATTTCGGGGATCTAGATGATCTGGGGAACTGCTGCTGGCTGCTATCTTTTCCTTGACACAACCATGAGGCCAGTGTACCGGCCAACAACTTTTGAACCGAAACCTTCATGAACTTGGGGTCAGCAGACATGACGCCTCAACAACTCATCCCCCCCACGTCGCACCAAGAAGAGGCCCCTTCAGCAGAGTCGGGCCGCGCCGCAGCAGTTTTGGGCAACGCCAGCAGTCCACCAAGCCAGTACCGTGAAACAGACTTCCAATCTGCACAGCTTCGGTAACATGAGTAGGAATGTCTACAGCACCTCCTCTCCTCAGCTGATTCCCTGTAGATGCGCTAGCAGGACAACCGTCGAAAACCCAACATGAACGAAGAACATATAAATAAGCAAACAGACAAATATATAAATGAATAAACACAATAATAAATAAGCAAATAATATATATGTATATATATATGGTATACATACATTTATACATATATAATACATGTATGCTCGCTATGCCTGCGATTGTCTTCCTGTGCGCGTAAGCAAGTAAGACCACAACAGCAAGAAGGAAGACCATGCGCGTATGTCTCACATGAGGCATTCAGTTCTTGCTCGGCTAGAGGGAATCGCATGCTTTCGTTTGTGGTGAGAAGCGAGCAAAGGGTGTGTTATACTGGATCGGCCCCAAGTCCAGAGGATCACGTGGAACCAGCCTGCACGAACTGGATGGTGTCCAACATGCTTTCTGCACAGAGCTCATGGTCACCCTGCCGCCTGCACGCATGGATCATTCAGCGCATAGGTGACGGAAAGGCCTTGAAACAACAACATCGGCAGCGCCAAGCGTAGCAAGCGTAGCAAGCGTGTAGCAGCGTACAGCAAGCGTACCAGGCGTAGCAAGCAAGAAGCGACAAAGGCAAGGACCACTCATCAGCTCCTTGACGACTGGAGGCCCTGCCGAACACAACAGCTTGATTGCAACCCTAAACTCTACAAGCCCCTCAACCCCATAAGAATCACTGACAACTCGCTCACAGGACCTTCCAGCTCCGCGACGCAAGTGGCGGAGAGGGCCGCTAGAACATCGACGGCGCAACACCCAGCATCGGGGAGATATGGGAGCCACTCGTTGCCGAGCAGCTCCCAGAGCGTAACCCCAGCACTGAAAGCGTCGTGGAGCTCCTATAAGACAGCATCTGCTTCACATGCACGGTGAATCGCGCACGAAGGAACTGGGCCCACCGCAGTGGATGGGTTCTCACGAAGCACGAACTCCGGCATGTACTTCAGGGTTCCGCACTGGCGCAGGCTGCAATGGTTGCCATAATATAGCGCTCTACAAAAGCTCCCCGGCCCGGAGCCCGACGTCTTACAAGTCTAGGTGTGGCAGAGCAGATGTACTGCCGAACCACATGCGTGCATTCTCTTGTGGCAGGGAGGTGGCCGTCAACCACAACTAACGCACTCACCTAAGCTCCCCGAACTCACCACTCACCACTCCGCTTTGCCAAGTTGCCCACGCAAGCCTCTCCACCCTCCCTCACCAGGCTCAGCACCCTCTTCAAGTGCACCAACCTCACCAACCTCGCCAACCTCACCCACCTCACCACCCTGATCACTTGGTCTGCGCCGGCCACCCCCTGGCCCTCCGCGCGAGTTCTGGAATCGAGCGAGCTTTTTCACCCTAGCATGCCTGTCAGACTCGCTTACGAAGTTCACTGACTTGCCTACCCTCGTGCTACTGTGACTGTGCTACGGGATCTGATCAGCTAGTGGCCACCCGTGGCCAAGGCGGGGAGGGCTGGGGGTTGGAAGCCTGCGTCACTTCTGACACTTTTACGCCAGATTGGTCATTCAAACAGCCGATCAGTACAAAAACTCCTGCGCCTTGAGCACTCGCGTTTCACAAATCCAGTGACAGCATTCGCTTGACCACGCGTGTGAATTCCCAAGTTTCACCCTCTCCAGCGCAAAGAGTGACACCATCAGGGCTCGCCTATTTCACAGGAGGGTTAAGAGGGACGGTTGCCGTTGAATCACACAGCGCGAGCCGTTTAACTCCCCTGGCCTCTGCCCACCTGCGTGCGCAAATCTACACTCTCGCAAATCTTGTGGCGAACCACAGCGCAAGAGCTTATAAGCATAGGGTTATAAGTTGTATACGTGCAGATATAAGGGCTTAGGTGCATCATTCGTGTTATTAGAAGAACCTGTCAGAATTTCTGAGCCGTAAGCCAGGCCTGCCACCGTGGCAGGAATCGGGCAGCATGCCCCGAAGTCGGCGAGCTTCAGCCTGGGCAGCGCTTGCAGCGCCAAGCGCCGAGAACACCCAAAGTTCCAGCCTGCCATCGCCATCGACCATCACGTTTTCGGGCTTCACATCGCGATGCAGGAAGCCCAGGCCGTGCAAAGCAGAAAGCGCCACCAGGAGCTGCTGGGCCTGAAAGACGAAACGCGCTGGGCTTGCCTTCAGTCGCAACCAACCAGACTGAGGAGAAGGCGCACTGCTGAGCAGCAGGTTCGGCCACGGTACAACTCTTGAGGCACCGAGAGTACAGGCTCATCAAGATGTACACCTAGGTGCGCTGCAAGAGAGCTTCAGAAGCGGATGAGAGATGGAAAGGTCTGAGAGCTTCGCGTGGCCAAGCTCTTCCTGCACCTCCCTCGCCCGAGCGAAGTTCAGTAAAGGAGAGGCCTGCAATTGGCAATACCATGATGACATAATACCCAGTTTGGCCTCTCGGGTGGGAATGTCCCGTCCTGCAAGATGCCGCAGACGGCGAGCTCCTCCTGCACAGCAGCTCCTCGTCCGCGGCTCTCGAGGGTCGGCCGGTGCATGACCTGCATCTTTATCGGAACGCTTGACAGGAGCTATGCGGCAGGTCGGTGAAGCCTTCAGGGCCAGCTCCTCACTTCGGAGCGTGACGCTGAAGACGACACCGAGCTTCTTGCCTTGGCGCCCTCCACAGAGAGCACATCAACAGTAGCCATGAAGCCGCTTCTGTATGCTGGTCAAGGCTTAGGCTGCTCCGCTGACACGTCTTTCAACGGCACGCTTAGTAAAGAAACCTCGCCAAGCCAAGCCAAGCCAAGCCACTTGCGCGCATTTGCTCGCAGTGACAGTGGCACCCCCCTCACCGCCGCTTGCCGCTCACGCTCATCTCTAGTCTCTATTGCTGGCAGGACGGTCACACCGCCGAACCACGTGACAGCCACTTGCGCCACTCGTCGTGGCAGGGTGGACACACCGCCACCATTCACAAGCTCTGAAGGGTCACATTAACAAGACTTGTATCAACTATTGGTTGTTGAAGTGAAGCGAGGAAGCGAAAAGTCGAATATGGCATTATTGCGAGGGCTCTTGGGGCTTCTTCCACTTAGGTTTTTGGATACAAGGCAGTGAAGAACAAACGAAGAAACTTGAGCGCGTGAACCTCAACGCGCGATGTTGAACTTCAGCTTCAAGAGGCCCCCCACCCCAAAAAAAACTAATGCAAAAGATGGGACTCTCTTCATCGCGCATTGCATATTGTAGTCCATTGTGCACGTTTACACGGGCCTTTAGTCACTTTACGTTGTCTGCGTGAGTTGCAACAGCTCACCACAAAGAGCCGCCCATCCTTGGGCTGTAGGGACTGTAGGGCTCCTGAGAGGCTTTGGGCATTTTGTTTGATGTCATTCACATTATGTTTGGGGGCTGATGTAGTCCGTTGGCGTTTGCTAGACGGGATGCGGCGGCCCCTTCTGACAGAGCGGCAGCAAAACTGGCTTCAACAGACATGCAGGCAGCTAAAACCGAGGGGCAAGCCCAGCAGCATCTCTGAAGCCTGGTCTCGTCAGGACAGGAACGAGTTCAAAGCAACATAACGCTGCACGTTATAAGCGCCGCGCCCAGCACTGCGGAAACGGGAAGAGGGGCGCTGCCGCAGCGGAACCTTTGCCTTTCAGCTGCGTGGCGGCATTTCGGCAGAGAGGCGAAGAGGATCTGGTTTCATTCCCTCATTCCCAATTCTTGTTTCATCCTAAGCAGCTCTAAGAGTCCGCCAGCAAGTCTATACTTTATTTCGGCTTTACGGGCCGGCTTCTCTCCTGCCATAAACTGACCACGTGGACTGGAAACCGCCGCCCGACATCTGAAGTCATCGTGCCTGCTTCTGGCGGCCTTTGGGGCTCCTGGATCTTGTGACTCGCCTCAGGATCAACAGCTCAGCTACAACATGTGGCCACGTATGCCGTCTTGACGCTTGTAAGCGGAGGCCGCGGCCGCGACGGGGGGCTGAACCTTCACGGGGGGCCGAATGCTCGCACGTCCAAGGAGCACCCGGGCCTCAGGACTGTCTGCATCTCTGGGAGTGGCAGCAACAACGAAACAAATGAGTGCCAGACCAGGAAGGGGGTCAAAGCCGGTCCTGAGCTTGAGTGAGGCTCACAGAACGGGGATTTGTCATCCTTTCTGCAGCACGTCACTTCATCGCCTGAAGGCTCTATCACGAAGTTATTCTGTAAGTAGCTTCTAGTTCTCGCTTGTCTGGTGCTTCTTTTCGGCCTATAGTGACTTGTAAGTGGCCACCGCGCCAGGCGGCCTCCAAGGGGAACGCACCCACCAATTCACACAAAGTCTGCAGGCAGGACGAGAGGACTCGCTCACTGCTGCCAAGCAGCGCGGCGGGGGCGTCCAGCCCATACCCAGCCTTGGGTTCGGGCAGTATAACACGTGCCTTATTTATCCATCACTCTGACGGCGTTGCTGTCACAACTGTTCCTGCGACAGGCCGTGCTGGTGCAGCCTTCACTAGAATTGTGACGGGCGTCCGTCCGGAATCAGTGGGACTAAAACACACGAATCGTCGATGAAAGAAGTCACAAACAAGTCCAAGAAGAAGTGCGAGAAACATACGAGGACAATAGGAGCAGAGGGTTCGCCGTCAAGATGGAGTGCGAAAGAAATACAAGAAGAGCACAATCACAACCCGAGAAACATATGCGAATGCAGTACAGCTTTCCCAGGAAGGCTATAGCAAACACAGGGATCGCATAGTGACCCCTGCAACGGAATATGGAGCTTCTTGTAGAGCAGATGCATGGCGTACATGGCGTGCCTCCGGTTTACGCTTTTCAAATATCTTGCCCCCCAGGCCTTAGGACTCAGCTCCGGGCGTTTTTGGGTTGGCACAAAAGTGTGCAGCAGGAGTTGATGGAACTCAGAGCCGAATAGCTGCGAATATCAAGGTCAAACCGGAATGTCACGCGGAGTCCCTCGGCGACTTGAAGAGCACGCACGCACGCACACGCACACACACACACACACAAAACAAAAACGGAGGGGGTTTGCAGAGCTCTTGCTTAGTCCTCAGTAGGCCTGCTGCCGACACACCTTGGTGGTGAAAAAGGTGCGCTGGCAGGGTGCAAATGCTATGCTGCAAAGTCGTTCTGTTCGCAAGGTCGGTGCGGTGTCTTGCTGTTGGCTCAGCGAAAGCCATGCAATCCAGAAGACGGGAGCGCAGAAAATCACGTCCATGAGCCTTATGAGAAACAACTGTCCCAGAGAGGCGTCGCAGCATCCCGGGTGTGCTCGCATATCCCAGCTGCTCATTTACAAAGGGAGACGAGTGGGAGACAACAGTCCCAGACAGGCATCACAACAACCAGCATCGGGATAAGTGGAAGACACACGTGCTTCAAGTGGATTTCCAAATCATGCTGCTGTCGCTCACCCGCTACTGTCAGGTGGAAAACTCAGTTTAGCACCAGAAGCGGATCATGTTAGTGAATCGGGGCGGTAAAAGAGCTTCTTTTCATGATTAACTTTGGTAGCCGTCATCTGACAGCCACTGCAAGCATTCAGCTGGTAAAATTGCGTAAATCCACCTTGCACAGCTGAGCAGAATCTGGGCACAGCGGCTACCACCAGGAACATCTGATAAAGGTCCGTCCTACATCAACATCCCTAGCAGGCATGGCATGCATCCTGAGATGCAGAGTGTTCTAGCATTGCAGACAGATGACATTGGGACACATAAAACCGTAATTGGAAACATCTGAAGGGATGAACTTCTTGCATGAAAACTCGCGCCCGTACAGAGATTGATGCTGTACCTTGGCCGGGTTCTGCTGGGATGGCAACAGTTCAGCCCAACGGTTGCGCGGTGCGGAAACTCTAGGCACGAAGCCGGCACGTGTCCAGACTTGCTGGGCCAGCCTGAAAACAAAAGCACCGGTGCTTCTAGCTGCTTTGACTGTCTTGCCTATCACATCCTATGACCGTTTCAGAACGACGCGCATGCTTGCAGCGGCAGGCACCCTGCCAGCTGTGCCACATTGGTACAGTCGTCATCGAAGACACATGTAACCTGCGTTGAGTGCAAGTGGAGTGTAGCTCTTACGATAATCCGTTCCCCCTAAAATTAATACCCCCCTAATATAAAGAACCCCCTGGCCCAAAAACCCGATCCCGTGCCTGTCCCTATTAAAACCTCTACAGAGAGAGGGGGGAGTTAGGGGGGGGGGAGGGTTGGAAGCCGGAAGCAGAAACATGAACCTTTTCCAAACGTAGCTGTCTAGGCTTAGGCTGGGCTGCTGAGCCAGCGTGCTGCAATAAGGACGGGCTGGTTTTTCGGACAAACGATAAGAACCCCCCCTAATACAAAAAACCCTTTGGGGGTTTTTTTGCAAGGGAGGGGGGGGGGGGGGGCCTTTAATATTAGGGGGAACGGATTAACTGGCAATAGAGTCATTCAGTAAAGAATACGTGCTGTACTACTGTATCTATTTCAAAGTTATCACCGTGAAGCGGCAGGTACACAGGCTGGGGGGTGTGGGGAGTTCAAGGGAAGCCCTTTCGAGGATGTTGCACGAGTGCTAACTGGGCATGCTGCAACAGCCTGCTCCACTACTAGCACAATGGGGTTGCAGGCAAGTGCATTCACGGGAACGCCTCCACGAAGGCGAATGCGGGCGGCCTCCTGTTGGGCCGAGCGAAGTATCCATCCTCCATAGGCGCAGGCTGTGTGAGTCTGTTGCTTTTCATGTGCTTGATGATTGCTGTGTTGAAGGGACATAAGATCTCCTTCGATGTGGGATTCGCTGGTTGGGATGTCAGCGAAACACTTAAGCACTACAAGGTGTTTTGGATGATGGGACTGGCATGCATTGTTGTGGCCGCTGGCGCTTGGGGAAAGAGCTGGCCTTTCACGATTGATGCTGAGCCAGTAAAATGCAACCAAAAACATATGAATCGAAGGCATCGGCTGATGGGCAAAAGCCGTTTACGCCATCGATTGATTGCACTAAGGCGTAGAGCTGTGAATCTGCAATCCAAACGTGAAAGACGAAGGCGTATCAATGCATTGTGGAGTGCCCTTCGATGTGCTCGCTTTGCGGCGAGGCGAGTTGGAGGGAGACGTGTTCCACTACCACGTCGTTGGCATGCTTGTGTAGTAAAGAAGGACGTTAGGTGCTCCATGTGGTTGCGCCGTGGCTTCTTGCTATGTGGTTCGGCAAGACCCATCTATGGATACTTAGCTGCTGCCCAGGGGAGTGGCAAACTTTTGACATGTGATGCTTTCCGGCTGTCACCTTATGTGGCCAAACGTGTGGGCGAAGCCTCACATCCAGGACCTGGTGGCGCCAAAAGGACAAGACGTGTTCGAGCTCGGAAGCAAGCTTGGAATCAGACCTTCGGCAAGGGAGGTCAAGCAGAGTTGGCAAAGTTGTTGAAACCCATGATTCGCTCCGTTCTCAAAGACCTACTTCAGCAATCTTTGGGTGGACCAGATGGTTTGATGGGTCTCTTGTCTGTTGCTGCAGGCTCCAACGTTGCACCACCTGCTCGCCCAGTGACAAAAGGGGATGAGTCCAAAGGCAAAGGCAAGAATGATGTGAGACGAAACGCTGATCCCAAGGGCAAGGGCAAGAAAGGAACGGCGAAGGATGATGATCGATCCATTGGCAATGCTTCCGGTTTTGGCGGTGACACTTTCGATGGCAAAGGGAAAGGCAAGAAGGGCTTCAAGAATGAGCAGAAGGGCAAGGGCAACAACAGTGATGTACCCAGCCACAACGCTCACTCAAAGGGTGGCCCTGGACCTCTGACTAGTGCTGAGAAGAGCTTCGCCAAGATTGTTGGTGAATGGCGTGAAAGCAAGCAGCCTCCAATGGCTGCTAGACTTGATGCTGCGGCCAATGCAGAGTGGACCGAGGTGGGGTGGAAAGCAAAAGCTCAGCACTTTGGATGCAAGGGCTATGCGACCACCCTCGAGGACATTGAGAACGCGTTGGACGCAAATGAGCCCTTTGTGGCACAAGTTGGGGCTGAGCTCCTCAAGGATGCCTACGGCATGCTCAAGGGTGGGTGCCCGGACGGAACGGTGATGATCTACACGGGGCCTCAATCCGAGGACTTGGACAGCGTGGCCAAAGAGAGCAAAGTTGAGGAGCGACATGTACCTGGCATCTTAAGCGGGCATCACAGATTGCGGCGTTGCTTTGTTATTTCCTTTGCTGGACATGAGGCAGTGCTCGCGCCGGCGGTTGAGTTTGTCAAGGTCAAGGCGCCTAAGGCTCGTGACAAGTCTGAGTCCATAGTCTTCCGAGCTTCGTTTCACGAGCACTACGCTGAGAGCTTTGAATCGATAAGAAGCAAGCCTGCACGCGCGCTACGACAATGGGCGAGCCGAGTCCTACCTAGCAACCTGGGGGCGATCATTGACAGCTGGGGCTGGGTTGCCAAGGATGGAACAGAGGTCACAGGACTTGTCCGAGCGACCGTGGAGGCTGGAAACCAGCTTTTGGCTTCATCCGGAAGGGCTCATTCGGGGGTTGCCCTTTTCTTGACGCCTGTCAACTGGAATGATATTGGTGTTTGCCAGCCTTCTTTGTTGTGGGTCAACAAAGAGGCCTCTGAGGACTGGTCACAGTACTTGGGGCGTGTTCGCAAAGATGCCAATGAACATGGACTAGTAGCCAATGGCAACCGCCTAGGACTGCGTCTTGATGCCCTTGATCCTCGCATTGTTCCTCGACGTTCTCTTTGGCACTTTCGTGGAGCTGGTCCTGGATGGCTCCTTGAGGATGTGGAGCAAGTCTTGATTGAAGGTGGCTTCGGTGAGATAGAAATCCAATCCAGAACCTCACGTCGTGGAGGCGTTCTATGGACTTTCCTAGCCTCCCGCGCTGATTTGCGTGACTTTGTACCACTTCAGCTCACTCACGAGGATGGCAATGAACACGTGGCTGAGGCCACAAAGATTAGCCGCAAACGTTCCAAGGGAATGACAAGTGCCATTCCAACGGAGCGAACTCACAGCTTCAAACCTGCACCTTTGGAGGACTTCATCAAAACTGCAAAGCCCAAAGGCAAAGCAAATGCAGGAACGCGCAAGGTGACTTTGACCACTGCAAATACTGAAGGGGCTGCGTCGGCCTCACCCCTTGAGGACATGGTCGTTGATGGTGACGAAGCTACCGTCCTTGAACCTGCTGGTGCCAAGCGAAGTTTGCCAGGTGATGAAGCTCAGGCTTCAATAGCTGCGCCCAAGCAGCCTAAGATTTTCAAGCTTCCAGACACGGCCCATATCGTCGAGAACCGCGGCAAAGGAAACTGCTTGTTCGAAGCAGTTGCTCAAGGAGTTAGTGAGATTGAATCCAAGCGCATTGGACATCGTCAGGTGAGGGCAGCCCTTGCTGACTGGCTAGCTAGTCACAGTGATGCTGTTGAACCACATTGGGATGGACTTGCGCCGGACGGCACCAAGCTCAACGGTGGTTTCATGGAGTACACGGATCGAATCCGACAGCAAGGGGCCTATGGAGGATACCTCGAACTATATGCTGTCAGTGTGGCCCACGCGCTCAACATCATTGTTGTTCACCAGGACTGCATCCACAAGTTCCCGGCTAAGGCTGATTCCACAGAGATGGGTCACTTCTTGTGCCTGAAGTATGAGGCGGCGCATTACGAGTTTGTGAGGCTCCCTGGAAAGGAGATTGCACAGCTATGGCTTGGCGCTTCAGTCCCCAAGTTTTCAGGGAATCGAGGAGGTGGTGGCCTGGCTTTTTCTGACTACGCTGACTGTGTCTCTTCGGCCCCTTCGAGAACTGCACCAGCTTCGCGCCTACGCTTCTCGGCCTACAAGGGTTCTACGTCTTCGGCTAAGACTTGTTCCAAGCGACGGCGCTCCTCAACGCGACCCATGACTTCTGCTGAAAGTTCTAAGAGGGCAAGGATTGTGGCAGGACCGTCGGCGCGCTCGAACCAGGCAACAGCTTCGCAACACGTTAGTGAGGACGAAGAGGACGTCGCCAATGAGGGTAAGGCTGACCAGCAGACGGCAAAGGTGAGACCGTCTAAGTATTTGGTGAAACCAGGCGTCTACCAATTTCGTTGTGAGCAATGTCCGTATGTTGGCACCTATGAGAGCGCAGGCTCCGCCTCCACGGGGGCCAACTACCATCTGACTAGTGCGCATGGTGGTGTTGGATGCCCTGGCCGCAGGAAACATCCCAAAGGACTTCAGCGACTTTCGGGGAAGGACGTTGCTGCTTGGCGCTGCCCAGTTCCTGGCTGTCGTGTTGGCATTTCCTGCTTGACGCGTACCAAGCTCACCGAGGGCGGTTTTGCAATGCTCAAAAATGAGCACAGAAAGGCGAAGCACTCTGAGTTGTCCATCTCCAAGTGGTTGGCCTTTGCACACAGGCGCGTTGACATCAGTTTCACTCGCAAGGTGCGAGCCCACCACTTGAACAAGTCTGCGGCTCAACGGGTTATCAATCCTCGTTTTCCGGATGGCTTTGTCTTGTTTTCTTGGCCGCGGGTAGTGCTGAGACAGAAGCGAGAGCGACTTTGTTTGCAGAGCGCAGGACAGTGCCCAACATGCTGCCGGTGTTTTTGGAATACCAGCAAAGCTGAGACACACAGGTGTGATGAGAAGGTCGACCCGAAGTTCGTCAAGCATCGCGTCAGCAAGCTACAAAAACTCATGAAAAAGCCCCCTGCTCGACATGGAATGGAAGATGAAGTTTTGCAAGGTCTTTGCCGGGCTGCAATCGCAGCCCTTGAGAGCCGTCCAAAGAAAGCATGAAGACCTTTGCAACAGTGAACCTTGGGCGACAGGGTGTGGCGAAAACACCTGCACTCCTGAGTTCTTTTGGACATTGTGTACCGCATGTACTTTTCCTTCAGGAAATTGACATCAACCCGTCTTCTACACATAGATATGTACAGGATTGGAAACGACGAGGTTTTCAGTGTGTTTTGGGAAGCGGCCCGGTGCCGCGTGTCGCCATTGTTGCGCAGGAGCCGATTCGAAAGGTGACAGCTCCTGAGCTACTGGACTCAGACCGCGCGGTTTTTGCCTGCTGCGAGTTCCTAGCCGATGGCCTTGTGCAGAAATATGTCATCGGCTCGGTTTACGGAGATGCCAGCGATGAGGACCTCGCTGCGGCCTTGGTACTTCAATCGTTGACTTTCGTCCAAAGTTTTGGCCTCCCGTGGATCATCATGGGCGACTTCAATCTTGAACAAGATTGTGCATGTTTTCAAGCAGCCTTTTGCCAAGGTGGGGCAATGAATTTGGATTCTTATTTTGGTCCGCTTCGCACTTTGCCACCTACGAGGTTGAATGGACAGAGGCGCATTGACTACGGCTTGGCCCATCCGAACGTGATTCCAACAACTTTGAAAAATTATATTTCAGTTGCTGATCACTATGCGGTGTGCTACGAGTTTGAAAATTTGGCGGGCATCCCACAATATAAAAGTCCGGCTCGACTGCAACCTAACAACTTGGATGATAAGTCCATCGCTGAGAAGTTTGAGCAGAGCTGGTGCAGCGAACCCTTTCTGCAAGCATTAAACCGTGATGATGTTGATGCAGCTTGGGAGGCACTCAGCAACGCTGCTGAACATGTGCTATGTGGTCAGCAAGAAAATGAGGCTGAAAATTGTGGTGCAAAGCTGCCCCGTGCTAATACATGGGTGCCTAGGATCGCTCCGGCCACTTCTAAGGCAGCTCTCTCAGATGAACCTGTGAGACTTCGGCGCCTGCGCCGATTGGGGAGAAGGTTGCGCCAGCTTATGCTGAGACCCAACGACGAGCAGCTTCAACGCACTGCATTTCGTGCTCCGGATGGTTTGGTCACTTCATTTGACGTGCTCTCCGATTGGCCTGAACGCACGCTTGACGGCCTTTGCAACGTGGTTCATCAAACCATACGTGACTGCGAGACCAGCTTGCGCAAGGAGAGGATAGACAGATGGAAAGAGCAGATTGACGCGAGCCCTACAAAAGCACTGGCATGGATAAAGGCTCGTGCTGCGAGTGAAATGGCCGCTGGTGTTTCCCCACCTGTCCAAGACCCGAGAGTCCCGCTGCGTGCTGTGCATCCTTCCAACATCATCTCTGAGGAGGAAGCGACTTGGACCGAGCTATGGAACATCGGCCCCCAGCCGATGGAACCCTTCGAACGCATCCTGGCAGACATCGGTCATGAGAAACGTGAGGCTGATGTTACCATAGAGTGGCACGGTCGTAACTTGAAGCGACGAGCAAAAGCAATGGGCCACAAGGCCCCAGGTCCTGATGACTGGGAGCCTGCCATGCTGGCTCGACTTCCTTTGCGTTGGTTTGAGAGCTTTGCGCTACTATGGGCCAAGGTCTGGGAGCGTGGCGCTGTACCCAGGTTATGGCAGAGGGCACGAGTTGCCCTGATCCCCAAGCAGGATGGCACCTGGAGACCCCTATGTATGGCGACAGCGGCATGGAGGTTGGGTGCGGCGGAGATTGTGCAACAACTGCGTTCATGGGTTGATTCTTGGGCCAGCCCTCATCTTCTGGGAGGTTTGCCAGGAAGATCTGTGCAACATGCTCACATGCGTCTTCACGAAGCATTAGTTGCTGACCCTGACCGTTTGATTGTAGCCGAAGACCTTTCAAAATGCTTTGATACCATCGACATTGGCCTTGCTTGCAGAGCACTTGTTCATCATGGGGCTCCTGTTCGACTTGTTCGTCTCCTGAAGGGGTTCTACAGCTCCCAACAGCGCATCTTCAGCGTTGCTGGACACCTGGGCACGCGCTGGCATTCAGTCAGCCGTGGCATCTTACAGGGATGTCCAGTCTCACCGATGATAGCAGCCTCACTGCTTCAGCTGTGGACTTGGAAAGTGGTTGAGTCCCCAGACAGCTTCATCGATGCGGTGGTCTTTGTTGACGACAGGACCATGTGGACAGAAGGCAGCGAAAATCAGCGGGACGATGCCATTCGAGGAGCCTTGACCAGAAGCAAGCAGTTTGATGAGACATGTGGCTGGACATGCAGGCCCACCAAATGTCAATTTGTTTGCAGAAATCCAGAAACGCATGCTGACATCATCCGGGAGACTGGCTACGTACATGATGAAAAGCTGAAAGTACTGGGAGCGTGTCATCGCTTGGACGGCACATGCTCACCAGCACGCGTGTCCAGTGAAGAACTCCACCTTCGGCTTCGTTTCCTCCGAGCCCTACGTGTGCCTGCTACCATGCGAGCCTACCTTGTCGGAATGCTCATCTTGGCAAAAATGGCGTGGATAGCGTGTGTTGCTACCGACTTTGACGTGGACATGCAGAGCCTCCGCACAGACATTGCTTGGGCTTTGGTAGGACACGTTGCGCTAAGAGACGCACCCAAGTGCTTGGTCTTCGAGATCTTTGGATGGCAGTGCGATCCTGAGTTCGCAATGGAGTGGGCTGCACTCACAGCGGCTGTTCAGTGGCATCTTCGCTGTCCACTATGGACTGACAATGTTTGTCTTCGCTTTGCTGCCAAGCCATGGCAGGTTCTGATACCTGCTGCGAAAGCAGCTTTAGACAGATGGGGGTGGAGTGTCTCGCATGATGGCGCAAACATCACCAAGCAAGACCACCTTGGTCAGGAGCGGCGCTTTGTCTTAGGTGTGGATGGCTTAGATGTCCTGAAAGCATGGCTGGAGTATGAGCACAAACGACAAGCCCTCTTCGCTACATGTCGCATTAGTCGTTCACTTCACAGAAGCGAGGCTTTGGACTTGGCCCAGGGTGTCCTACTGCCTCCGCCTGATGGTCATTGCATGCTATACGGTGCTGTCCACAAGCAGATTTACTTCGAAGCTGGGGCATCCCGTGCACAAAGACTTGTAGCACTTGCATCTGGCTGTAGTGTTTGGCATGAGAATCAGATGACTGGATTGCCGCGACACCAGTGGCACACTACGTGCATGTGCGGCAAGGAGTGGCCCAGCCGCCCTCACCTGATTTTCCAGTGTGAAGCTACGGCTGGGATAAGAACCGATGCTGGCGTTCGTGCGCCAACAAATCGTGCGCAGGAGCGGCTCCTAGCCGCCACCGTTGAGTTCCTGCCCTTGCCCCCGCGAGCAAATGCAGATGACAATAGTACGCAGGTCCTTGTCCGTGCGTTTGCCAGTGCCATGAGCCAGGATGCGAGTTGCGTATGCTGCGCAACAGATGGATCTTCGAAGGAGGATGTCGCTGCATGGGCTGCTGTCGTTGAGGGGTCGCAGCCAATAGCAGCTGGTTTCGAGTATGAGGATCAAAGTCCCTTTGTCGCTGAGGTCTTCGGCATCTTGCATCTCTTGGAGGCCGCAGCCATTTCGATGAGGAGTACCCGCAGGACTAGAGTGCTGCTGCTGTGTGATTGCCAAGCTGCGATTCGTGTGTGCAAGCGCAGTTATTCGGGTTGTTACCAGACACTGGCCCGACGAATTTGGGCGGCGTTGGATGCTCTGTCACATCGTGAAATTGATGTCATCCTCCACTGGGTTCCCGCTCATGATCGCATAGTGCCAGGGTGGAGGCCCCCTGAAAACATCACTGAGGCAAGGGCTCGTGCCTTGAATGATGCTGTCGATGTGGCTGCTCGAGACATGGCGCTTCGACGATGGCAGGGCTCTCACCGAGCCATGTGGCATTGTGATGCTCGCGCTGCAAAAGCTCTTGAAACCAAACTCTTGAAAACTGCTATCGCTGTGGCGGAGCAGTATCATGTTTGGGTGAACTAGATTCATTGTGGCACTGTGGAGCGCCTAGGGGACTTCGGTCGCACCCTGGTGTTCTTTTACAAACAATATAGGTTGCAGGCAAGTTGCAGATTTTTGCTTCACACTCCATTGAAATGCATTTGCATTTGTGGCTTGCGGTCGGCCTGCAAACTTGTCCGCGCAGAAGACAGTGCCGTTCTGAATCTCCCTACAGATGGTTATTATGCCATCCAGGGCCTCGTTGAGCATGTAGCCTGCGGGAAGTACTTCTGGCAGGTCGCAGTGCGGGATGCTGCAAGCAGGTGGCGAGAAGGTGGGCTCCTGTGCGAAAGGCACCGAAACGAAAGCTTCAACGGAGACTGGCTGACGAAGCTTTGATTTTTGGTATTCCAGAAATTCATGGCGGCTGCCATATGTAAAGCGGGGACTGCGCTGCCGCGCGCGCTGGTTACAAGGTTGCTCAACAGGTTGTCTGCGTGTCAATAAACAACCTGCAAACCCTCCTGTCCTGATTGGGATCGGTATTGTCTGTGGGACACCTGGTATGGACCGATCAGGAACACAAACCAAAGCAGAGGGCTCCCTAACATCTCGAGACTCTATCATGGACCATCATGCACCCTTCGCCAAGGTATTGATTCAATTTGGCCAGGACACGTTGCCCAGACAGCATCGCCAATCGATGGTGAGCGGCAACGGACCTGACCTCAGAAAGGAAGCAGTCGCTCTTGTGCAAGAAATGCAGTTGGCTGCAGAAGAATGTCCCTGCAACGAGTCCCTGCCTACAGCCTCATAGTAGCGGCTCTCCGGATCCAGCGTCTTGCAGGGCTGCTTCCTCAAAGAACATCATCTGTATCTGTATCTAAAGCTCTGGACAAAGAGCGGATGGTTATAGCACACGCATGCTCCCTTTACAGATTTGGTCCATGGAACTGCATAAAGACTATGACTGCCTAGCATTTTGATTTAGCGATAGCAGCAATAGGGCAGACTGATTTAACTGCCCTAATGGCAGATCATAGAATAACATCACGCAGCTTTGCATCACAATGGGCACTGCACTTGTTGTCTGTGCGTGCGGACCTTCCAAGAGTGGGCCGCGCGCAGTCCAGTTGCTGGCGTTGCTTGCCCGAACATAGCCTGAAACATGGCTGAGAAGGAATTTCTGCGGGTTCCTGATGCTTCTCAGAAGGTACATGTGCCATCAAAAGACGTAGTATCCGGGCACTACAACTTGAGAGCAATACGCACTCTTGTTGTTCGAAGGCACTGCTGGATTTGCTGGGACTGGTGGCGGTCGAACTGGGTCATAGCACCCACCTTCTGGAAACATCCTGACGCCAAATGCGGACGAAGTTCTCGACCGTTGAGATACGGTTCAGATGCAGGTCGCTCATGAACTGCTGATTCATCAAAATTCGGGTCTTTTTCATTATAGATGTTGGGACTGCCAATTTTCAGAATCCTCCCCATGCTTTTCTGGCAACTTCCAGAGACAGGTGGCGATGTCCTCTCACAGCTTGGAGGCCCCGACAGAAGCTCAAGAGGCCTGGACAAGGCATGTTGACAAAGGTTGCAAGGGAGGTGGCAAGGTTCCTTTGCAACAGAAATCCAGATCCCTCTACAAGGGCATCAACCTGCTAACATACGACACATTCTCAAGACGGGCCTCCCTGGTCGAGTGTTCTCGGCCGGGCAGCTGACACCGAAAGGGCCCCCTGCATGACCTTGCAGCAAGCTTACCCGGCAGAAGATGGTTTTTTCCAAAGGCTACTCTGCTGCCTTGGTCGCAAGTGATGTTGCAAATCTGCCCGGGTTGCAGTGGCGCTCGCTCACACAGCAAGAACTTAATGAGACTCGTACAAGCCGAAGCTCTCTGATCCCACAAGAAATCTGAAGTGCGTTTCCGTTGCACAACTCTACACTATCTTGTTTGTGCAGCCGTGCGTCGTTCACTCCACAAGCATCCCACTGGAATGGCCAGCAGGGTTGCAGCCTTCATGCCAGTCTTCATCACCATCACACCCACGGAGACACGCCGCTGTGCCCGTGGAGCCCGGTGCACACTGCCAGTCACTGCCAGTCCCCGTCCACCTGAGAAGCCAGTACTTGTAGGTGCCAATTGCAGAGGACTTCTTAACCTCTGACCTTTTCTTTTATCTTTTTCCATGTCTCAACATCAAGTACTCTCAATCATTCACCACCATCGTCATAATCAGGGCCATCGTTCCGTCGGACGCGCCTCCCAAATCTCCTCCGACTGGTTGGTGGTATTTTCGTCGAACTCCATGGACCTGGGTCTCACAATTGCACGAAGTCAGGGCAGGATCATGAACGGATGCTGAGTCTCATTGCTGCAATTTATAGGTTCACTTCGGTACAGGTTTTCCATGTCAGAAAAAGCAAGCGAGGTGAATCCAAGCCCGTCGCCCATGGATACCATCAGTGACCTTATCTTCACTTTAGTGACTTAGTCACGCTAGCTTCTAGATGTAATGCAGATGAGTAATGGCGAAAAGGTGCTACGTACACCTGCAAGCTGCTAGAGCCCGCCTTGGCACACACCTGCGACCTGCGCTAAGCAAAGGGGCCGGGCACCAGGCATAGCCCGGCGGAGGGGCAATGTTGGGCCCAGCTTGCAGTTTGGGGAAGTCCAGACCTGTGGGCAGCTTTGGCTTCTGTGCAGAGTCACTCGACTCATGGCCTCTTGCTCGCATGTCATATGCCGCCGTCAGCGGTTCGGAGCAATTGCTAAAACTATGTCAATTTAGCCTCGCCTAAAGCGACTGCTGTCAAGTGCCAATCCGGGGTAGGCGCACACAAGGAACGTAACTAGATCAAATCCAGAAGTTATGAGAGCACACATGCTCACATAACAGCTGTCCGGCCTCATAGGGCGCCTTGCAGGCGACCTGCGTGCAAATTTCACAGCAAGGACATGCCAGACTCAGCCTATCTCCCTTGCACTGTGCTTACCAATGCCACCTACAGCTATGATAACACTATGCGGAGAATCTACCACGCTCATATTGAACAACACAACCGCTGCGGCCTCAAAGCTTTCGCCTGGCTGGAGAGATGCAATCTCCAGCCGCCCCTTGATGCAAAAAGTAAAATTCGTAGTGGTCTTGGTTATATTGTCATGGTACAGCATGAAAAATTAATTTGGATTTTTTGTTTTTTTTGTGGGGTGGGGGGGGAGGGGGGGGCAACCCGTTTTCGACGACCCTCTCGCACGAAACGCTTCTCGAGCGCACGAAAGCTCGAGTTTTAGCACGATTTCGAGCTGCGATCGACGACCTTCTCACCCGAAACGCCTGTCCATACACCAAAACTCGAGGTTTTGGCACGATTTCAAGCTGCAATGGACGATCCTCTCACGTGAAACGCTTCTCAATGCACCGAAACTGAAGTTTTTTGCAACAATCTTTAATAATTGATGATGATAATAGTAATAGAAATAGTAATAGTAATAATAATAGTAATAGTAATAGTAATAGTAATTGTAATTGTAATAGAAATAGTAATAGTAACAGTAATAGTAATAATCATAGTAATAGTCATAGTAATAGTCATAGTAATAGTCATAGTAATAGTCATAGTCATCGTAATAGTAAAAGTAATAGTAAATATAATAATCATAATAAAAATAATTCTTATTGTGATTAAGCATAGTAGTAATAATGATAATAATAATAAGGATAAGGATAATAATGATAATAAGGATAATGATAGATATTATAATAGTAAAATCAATAACAATAATAACAATAATGATGATAATGATGATGATCATGATGATGATGACGATGAGAATAAGAAGAGAATAAGAGTATTAATAGGAATGATAATAGTAATAATAATAGGAATAACTTATTATTATTACTATTACTAATATTACCATCATCATTATCATTATTATGATTAATATTATTATTATTACTATTAGTATTAACAATATTTTTAACAAGAATAATAGGAGCAATGATAATGATCATGATAATAATAATAACAATAATAATTATTATTCTTGCAGTAAAGGTAATGATAATGATAAAGAATGATACAGTAAAAGTAATGACAATAATCATCATCATCATAATAATAGTAGTCGTAGTAGCAGCAATACTAATAACAATAATATAATAATTAGAAGAAGAACAATAATAATAACAATATTAATACTAGTTATAATGAGCACAGAGCACCAACGCTTGAGCAGCGGTGAGGCCCGCGCCGGTTGAGAGTGAAGCACTGGGGCGAAACTCGGATCGACGAGGATGTCCACCAGTAGCTGTTGCTGTATCGGCCTGAAGACATCACGACAAGCTGAAAAGCATAGGAAATTCCACCTGCCCTGCTGCCTGGACCCTGAAGCGCAAATGCTGTCCCTGCAGTAGCTTAGGAGTACCCAAGCGGCTCAAGTACAACGAGAAAGTACCAGGTCAGTGTCAGTGCCACACAGTACCCAACGGCTAATTACCACTTGGGCTACCACTACCACTCTGGCTCCTACTACAATACCACGACGATTACTACTGCCGCTGCTGCTGCTGCTGCTATTCTTCATCCTTCTCCTCGCATGTGGCCCTCCCGCTCTCTCGTCTGCGATCTCACCCACCAGCGCACCTCTCTCTCGTTTGATCCGCTAATTCTGCTGAGCGTCGTGAGCAAGCATGCTGCAAAAAGTCGATACCGTCTGCAACTCTAAGCAAGGAGCACCAACGCTTGAGCAGCGGTGACGCCCGCACCGGTTGAGAGTGAAGCACTGGGGCGAAACTCGGATCGACGAGGATGTCCACCAGTAGCTGTTGCTGTATCGGCCTGAAGACATCACGACAGCTGAAAAGCATAGGAAATTCCACCTGCCCTGCTGCCTGGTAGGAGTACCCAAGCGGCTCAAGTACAACGAGAAAGTACCAGGTCAGCGTCAGAGCCACACAGTACCCAGCGGCTACCACTTGGGCTACCACTACCGCTCTGGCTCCTACTACAATACCACGACTATTACTAATGCCGCTGCTGCTGCTGCTGCTGCTGCTGCTGCTGCTGCTGCTGCTGCTGCTGCTGCTATTCTTCATCCTTCTCCTCGTTCAAAAACAACAAGAACTACAACAACAAAACACAAAAACATCTACTACTAGCGCAACGCGCGACACCCGTGCTACAATACTCATGATGTTGAAGCACATAATTCCCCCACACACACACACACAGTTAAAACGAAGATGCCACGCGCTGACCTTTTGGGACGCAAAAAGTTGGCCCGAAGCAGCTCAAGCCAAGCTGATTGCACGCACAAACATAACATGAATCAGTAGCCTTAAACTAAACTTAACCTGGTACAGAAAGTGCAGCAAAACCGCAAGGTACTCGAGAGACGGCGCTTTCTCTTCGCCGATGGCCGCGACACTCCCATGTAGTCCCGAGGTGCATGCATGGATAACAGATGCAGGAATTCTCTCTGCACAGAAGGGGCCACTACTTTCGTCACAAGTCCATCTTTACCAACCTATGCCCATGGTGCATAAGCACATAGTGTCACCTTGGTTTGAATGCGATGTCACGCACTGAACGAAAGCCGGCAACAGCTCGACACGAGCTGGCTGGGGCAGAAAACAGATTGGCCCTAGGTTTTGGGGATGAATTGAAGGACTACTACGGCGTTTCAGAATCTATAACTGTCACAAGCTTCCTGAAGCCAGACCTGAGCAAATTCACTTGTGCATGCCTATTGGGTGTAGCTGTCTGAGTGAATCTGAGCCGTGAGCCCTTCGAACACATCTCGAGTGTGCGCCGGCAACAAGCGACATGGCAAGGCCCTCGTGAGAGGACAGTCCGGGACCTCTTGACATTGATCAGGGCTGCTCGGCTCGAGTGATTGCAAAGATAGCACATCACAGCAACCGCGAGGCCAGCAAGCTGCCTGCTGGAGATGTCTTTCCATGTACATCCTGCAAGGGCTGCACTCCCACGTGGACTTTCACGCCTGTTGTGATGCAGTTGCTGAAATAATCTGAGTGCCAACTGCCAAAATTTTACTGGAAGCGATGTGCATATGGGCTCGGTTGACGATGATGCCAAGGCTGAACGCGGCGAGGCCCTTACATCTGATACAATCCATGCCACGGCAAAATAAAAAGGTTGGGGCCCGTGCTCATTGCAACAAGGACAAGGGGAAGCGATCGCGCAGCACAGGGTCGCCCAGCCTTGGCTGCGCCATATTAGCCCACACATCGCGCGTCATTGCGACTGTGAGGGCGCACTCCACGGGCCCATCGAGTCCATCATATCATCGATGACCTTAGGCACGCAAAGCGCACATTGCGAGGTTGGCAAGCGTGAGGTTAGTGAGCGATTGAGAGAGCAGGGGTGAATGGTTGGGTGGTGGGGCGAAACGGGGCGGGGGGGGAGGAAGCTCCACCCGCATAACCTAGCTCCACAGCTGTTCCCTCGGATGCCCAAGCCAGCTGCCAGAAAACCAACAAAATCTTTGATAATTCGAACCAAGCCCTCGGAAACCAATCGCATTAATCACAGCCTAATTGAGCTAACCGCACCTTGTTTGCCAGCTGTTCGCTGAAGTTTTCACGCAGCCACTGCGGCGCTTGCCAGATTTCCACCGTGGACGGAGTAGTTGCACTAAAGCCTCCAGTTTGGCGAATGAGTTGATGAGGCGAGCGCTTTTGCCAGCGAGCGCATGCAACATGTTTCGTGGGAAGATTTGTCAGGTCTGAGAAATGCGCGGTCGTTGTCATCCAGCTGTCCAATCTGCTTCAGCTCCACCATGTCCACGAAGACATAATTCCATGTCGGGCAATCCTGGTTCAGCATGAGCTCAGGATAGCCTTGCCATGTATGAGAATGCAGCACTGGGCCTCATTTGAAGAACTCTCCATGTACTTCAGACCAGTGATTGCCTGCGTACCAAGAAGCGCAGATGACATGACCTCGCCAGCACCTGAGGTCACTCCGTCCTGAGCACACGGCCTCAAAAAAACCCGCCGGGTTCATTTCGGGCCTCAACAAACCCACGCAGCTAGGCCAGCAACGTTACGGTACCCGCATACGAAGGCACTGGCGGCTCCAACACAAGCCCAAAATGTCCGTAATGAAGTGGATTCTCTTGTCTGAAGATGATGACGTCGCCGAAGCTGACATCGTGCCACCTGGAGCGTTGCAAAAGCTTCCAACGTTAGCGTTAGCAAGAACCCAAACCACCTGCTGCCCGTTTGACTTCTGGTGTGTAGGTATACAAGGCGCCTAGCACGACAAGCCAGGAGCATCTTCGCCGCTGCCTCGCACGCAGGCATCTTGATTTGGACTTCGTGCGCAGCCGACGCGCCGTTTCCTGAAACCACGCTGGGCCTTGCGCTCAACTTGCTCATCCATGGACTCCCCGTCCTGTTCCAGATGAGACAAATCAAGGCGGCGCTGCATGCACTGGTCTGAGTTTGGTACCTGTTGCCCCGGCTCATGAGTCGCGACCTGCCGACGCAGCATCTTGACGTGAGGGGCATCCTACTGCACTGCTGCATGGACCAATGGACTGAGCTTGGTACCTGATCGGCGCTCAACATGTCTGATCTCGATCTGTGTTGATCTGGCTCATGAGTCGCGACCTGCCGACGCAGCACCTTGACGTGAGGGGCATCCTACTGCACTGCTGCATGGACCAATGGACTGAGCTTGGTACCTGATCGGCGCTCAACATGTCTGATCTCGATTCGTGTTGCCCCCGTTCACGAGTCGCGACCTGCCGACGCAGCACCTTGACGTGAGGGGCATCCTACTGCACTGCTGCATGGACCAATGGACTGAGCTTGGTACCTGATCAGCACTCAACATGTCTGATCTCGATTCTTGTTGCCCCGGTTCACGAGTCGCGACCTGCCGACGCAGCACCTTGACGTGAGGGGCATCTTACTGCACTGCAGCATGGACCAACGGACTGAGCTTGGTACCTGATCAGCGCTCAACATGTCTGATCTCGATTCTTGTTGCCCCGGTTCACGAGTCGCGACCTGCCGACGCAGCAACTTGACGTGAGGGGCATCCTACTGCACTGCTGCATGGACCAATGGACTGAGGTTGGTACCTGATCGGCGCTCAACATGTCTGATCTCGATTCGTGTTGCCCCCGTTCACGAGTCGCGACCTTCCGACGCAGCAACTTGACGTGAGGGGCATCCTACTGCACTGCTGCATGGACCAATGGACTGAGCTTGGTACCTGATCAGCGCTCAACATGTCTGATCTCGATTCTTGTTGCCCTGGTTCACGAGTCGCGACCTGCCGACGCAGCACCTTGACGTGAGGGGCATCCTACTGCACTGCTGCATGGACCAATGGACTGAGCTTCACGAGTCGCGAACTGCCGACGCAGCACCTTGACGTGAGGGGCATCCTACTGCACTGCTGCGTGGCCCAATGGACTGAGCTTGGTACCTGATCGGCGCTCAACATGTCTGATCTCGATTCGTGTTGCCCCCGTTCACGAGTCGCGACCTGCCGACGCAGCAACTTGACGTGAGGGGCATCCTACTGCACTGCTGCATGGACCAATGGACTGAGGTTGGTACCTGATCGGCGCTCAACATGTCTGATCTCGATTCGTGTTGCCCCCGTTCACGAGTCGCGACCTGCCGACGCAGCACCTTGCTTGTTGCCCCGGTTCACGAGTCGCGACCTGCCGACGCAGCACCTTGACGTGAGGGGCATCCTACTGCACTGCTGCATGGACCAATGGACTGAGCTTGGTACCTGATCAGCGCTCAACATGTCTGATCTCGATTCTTGTTGCCCCGGTTCACGAGTCGCGACCTGCCGACGCAGCATCTTGACGTGAGGGGCATCTTACTGCACTGCAGCATGGACCAATGGACTGAGCTTGGTACCTGATCAGCGCTCAACATGTCTGATCTCGATTCTTGTTGCCCTGGTTCACGAGTCGCGACCTGCCGACGCAGCACCTTGACGTGAGGGGCATCCTACTGCACTGCTGCATGGACCAATGGACTGAGCTTGGTACCTGATCAGCGCTCAACATGTCTGATCTCGATTCTTGTTGCCCCGGCTCACGAGTCGCGACCTGCCGACGCAGCACCTTGACGTGAGGGGCATCCTACTGCACTGCTGCATGGACCAATGGACTGAGCTTGGTACCTGATCAGCGCTCAACATGTCTGATCTCGATTCTTGTTGCCCCGGTTCACGAGTCGCGAACTGCTGGCACGGCACCACATTAAGTCATGGTCGACAGGATGACCGATGATGACCGCATGGATTGAACACGACGACTTGCTACATATGAAAGATTATGCCATGGAACGGTTGCTAGCGATGATGGTGCAGTTCTGAATGTTGCCGCCTGCCCGCACAAAGAACAACACCTGCAAGATTGCAAGTGTTGCTGTTGGCAATGCCCACGCAAACTGGGAAGACGGCAACACGAAACTGCTTCCAAGCCTCCGCAACATGGCATCAAAGTTGCAGCTGCGGCAGGGGGGCTTGAGCTAAGGATTGGCAAGTTGCCGTCTCAACGCTGCCACATGTCTGAATCCAAGATCACAAACCGGATGCAACATGTCAGAATCGGCAAGCCAGAATTTTCCGACCACGCGCGGAATCTTCTAGCCAGTCAAGGCCATGAACAGTTGGGCAACAAGCGCCATGTAGCGATACCAGCCCAGATCTGCAGATATCTCTCAACTCGTTCATGAAGGTGAGCGAGGTGTCAGCCGCTGAGCATGCTTTTGCGGCCAGAACGTGCTTGTCCAGCTAGATGTATCCAAGGAAGCGTCTGGGCAATGGCACTCGTTGAAGATCAAGTCGCTAAAGCGCAGCCGCTAAATCTTACACGGGCGAATGCACTCTGTGAAGATCAAATCGCCCAAGCCCAAGCCAAAGCTCTTGCACCAGGAATCCCAAGCATCCCAAAGAGAGCGGTGTTTGCACTGCCCGGTTTTGCGCAAGCGGCTTCTCTTTGGAAGTCTTCGCTCGTCTTGTCGCAAGGCACATAACCTGCAAGCGGGCATTCTTGCATAGCAGGCATGGCGCCAGATTTTTGTGGGTCTGTTTGGACCCCCACGTGGAACCTCAACCGGCATCCAAAACCATAGCCCCAGCCCCCTAACAAGATCTTCGACGGGAACTGTTCAGGTGTTTTTCTGGGGATCCCAAGAGGTTCAGGAGAAGGTTTGTAGAAACATATATGACAAGTTGGCAGAGTCACGAATCAGAAATACAGATGTATTCTTCCGGCCTCTCTGCATCCAGCATCTTGCAGTACTTGGATGCAGTTGCACGGATTGGTGTTGCATCTACCTGGCGAAGAAGTGCGTCGATGAACAAACTGGGATACTTCAACTCGCTAATGTGGGACACTGATTAGTACAGGTCAACCTAATTGTGTCAAGTTTTCCAAATCCATGTCGGGCAGGGCCAGGAATACTAAATTAGAGGAGGGGGTCTGGGGTCCAGGGAGGTCCAAGAATGAATGGGGCGGGGTCCCCTGACTGTTTGGGGGGGGGGGGGGCTAGTCAGGGTCCCACATTCATGATCCCACAGTAGTCCCAGAGATCCGACTGCATAAGGGTTCAAGTATCTAGCGTTCGTGATGAAGGAGCCGTGCCATCATTAACCCAACCCGCTCTGTCTGGCAGGACTGAAGATACAACTGAGCATAGTATCCTTAGGTCCGACGCAAGGGAGGCAACCGACTGAACAGCATGCAAGAAAAATTGAATTCGAAAGCCTGTATTCGGAATAAGCAACATCGCTCACAAAAGTGTTTCGCCCGGTGTCCCTTGCAACAAAAGGGGAGGCCTTGAAGCTGCCCTACACCCCAAACCCTGAACCCTGAACCCATGTTAACCAAACGAAATCCTGTGATCTGTGACAGCCTGTAAAGACCCATCCGGCTTTGCAGAGAGTTAAGCTGGTGCGACGTCAGGTACACAACAAGCTTCAACAAGCAATGTGCCAACCAAGGAGTGGAAGTCCTTGGAGTTCCGTGTCCGTATTCCTGTAGCTGACTTTCAGGTTCGGGGGTGTTGTCCCTTCTGCTTCCCATGTAGGAAAAATCAGAGTGGACGGAAACAGCGACCCCGAATATTGTAGGTGGTGCCCGTCCGGGTATGCGCCGGGTGCCCGGGTATGCGCCGGGTATGCGCCGGGTATGCGCCGGGTATGCGCCGGGTGCCCGGGTATGCGCCGGGTATGCGCCGGGTGCCCGGGTATGCGCCGGGTATGCCCGGGTATGCGCTGGGTATGCGCCGGGTGCCCGGGTATGCGCCGGGTATGCGCCGGGTGCCCGGGCATGCGCCGGGTGCCCGGGTATGCGCTGGGTATGCGCCGGGTGCCCGGGTATGCGCCAAGTATGCGCTGGGTGCCCCCCCCCCCCCACCCCCCTGTCTTCATTTTAACCCCCTGTAAGGGCCTACCCAGGCAATGCCTAAGCCTTTTAAGGATAAAAGGGGAAAAACCTGTATGTTTCAAACTTGGGTTCTTCCAAAACCCCTTGAGGCCAATAAAGGAAAAACCTGTGTGCTTCAAACTTGGGTTCCGCACAAGAAGCTATGGCCATCCTTTTCGTGGCAAAGGTCGCTGGGAGTCTGCAGATGGTCAAACTCGTGCGTGAGGGTATCCAGGGTTCTTGCTAAGTCTACATTGCTGTAGACCTATGGTCGAGGAATTATTTTAATTGTTTTTTGCCTTTCAACCTTTTTTTTTGGGGGGGGGGCCTCCCTATTGCAAGATAGAGGAAATCCAAAGAAAATAGAGGTTTCCCTGTTCAAATCCAAAGAAAATAGAGGTTTTCCGATTAAAATCCAAAGAGAAGAGGTTTTCCTATTAACATCCAGAGAAAATAGCGGTTTTCCCATCAAAATCCGAAGAGAATGGAGGTTTTCCTCTTGAAATCTAAAGAAATAGAGGTTTTCCGCATAGAGCACAAAGGAAATACAGGTTCTATTCTTAACATACAAAGGGAATGCGGGTATTCCTATTCAAATACCAAGGAAACTTAGGGTTTTGTCCGTGAAAGGTAGGAGTTTACCATGTTAAAAGTGAAAGGAGATAGAGGTTATCCATAGAAAGCGGGGAAAGAGGGTTTGCCTATGCAATACACAAGAAACTAGAGGTTGTACTACCAACAGAAACAGAAAGAGTTTTCCAAACAAAAGGAAAAGAGGTTTAAAATCGAAGGACACATAGGGCTTCTAAACCAGAGAGACGCATAGAGGTTTGCTGTAGAGGTTTTCTTACGTAACAAATATAGGGTTTACTTTGTTGGACTTGCACGAACGAACGGCATGTATGTATATGCTTTGAAGACAGCTTGCGCGGCTTTTAACAAAGGAGGGGATTGGGAGGGAGCGCAGCCCCCCCCCCCATTTGCAAAACACGATTCTCGCATGATGGGTTTTCAAAATGTATGAATAAAGCGGGGAGGTTGGGTGGGGGGGGGGGGGCGAGGCCCCCAAATTTGCAAACACGATTCTGGCATGATGGATTTGCAACATTTTAATGTATGCATATGGCATATGCTTTGAAGCAAGCTTGCTTGGCTCAAAAAAAACGGGGGGGTTGGGGGGGGGGGGAGCCCCCCCATTTGCAAACACGATGCTCGCATGATGGGTTGCCGAAAATGTATGCATATGCGTTGAAGCAAGCTTGCGCGGCTAAAAATAAAGCGGGGGTTGGGGAGCCCCCCCCCCCCCCCCCTCCCCCCGCATTTTGCAAACACGACTTTCGCATGATGGATTTCCAACAATGTATGCACATGCTTTGAAACAAACTCGTGCGTACTCGTGCGTAATCGTGCGTACTCGTGCGTACTCGTGCGTAGTACTCGGGGCGTACTCGGGCGTACTCGGGCGTACTCGGGCGTACTCGGGCGTACTCGTACTCGGCGTACTCGGGCGTACTCGTGCGTACTCGGGCGTACTGCGTACTCGTGCGTACTCGGGCGTACTCGTGCGTACTCGGGCGTACTCGTGCGTACTCGTGCGTACTCGTGCGTACTCGTACTCGGGCGTACTCGGGCGTACTCGTGCGTACTCGGGCGTACTCGTGCATACTCGGGCGTACTCGTGCGTACTCGGGCGTACTCGTGCGTACTCGGGCGTACTCGTGCGTACTCGGGCGTACTCGTGCGTACTCGGGCGTACTCGTGCGTACTCCGACGCGGTCGCCCATCCCTGCCGCAATGGGAAAAATGAGACCTGACTGCTCGCGCTCGTGAAATCTCTTGACCTTCCACCAGCTTTCTAGCGCAGGAGCGCAGCTCTATGCGCATTCACGAAAGGTTTTCGTCAAGAGATATGTGGTGAACCTATTTGCTTACTTCAACCACAGCCCTCAAATGACCTTCTAGATTCTATATACTTCTATTGACCTCGGCTGCCATCATCTGCTGTCTCGGAATACTCTGCGCAGAACATTCCCACATGTAACTGTTCAAAGTCATGCAAAACTCCGTCCAAGTGACGAACGTGGAGACATGTTCGATCAGCCTCACAGACTCACGACCAATGACGAGCCGCTGCATCACAGAACTTTGAGCCATCGCACACTTCACACCAAGCCGCTCAGGCTGCAGATTGTCTAGATATTCCACATTTGTCGTTTCACTCCTTGGCTTGCAGAACTATCTTCATCGAAATGCGTGTCAACCTACTGTCGCTGAGCGCAAGACACTGACCAAGAGAGGCCGCACAACGACCACACACAAGCACCTTGAGGCACGCATCCTAATGTTGCAGCAGAAAAACAAAGGTCCGCTGGCATGCTCGTCCGAGCAACTGAGCCACTGGCAATCCATGGCCCTCATACGCTGACGGATTTGAGGAGTCCCCCGTTAAGGAAGTATGTCAAGTGCTTGGGCTGTAACAATTTTTGATCCTCCAGTGGTCCATGGAGACGTGCTGCAAAAGGTCGCTCGTTCACGCTTGAGCCCTGCGGAATGGGAAAAGCGGCGAGAAGCTCTCGAGAACTTCATGCCTCCCCTACAAAGAAAGACGGTGCCATTGGCAAAAAAATCTTGTCAGAAAGAGGCAGGCGCATGGATATCCCAAAGAAAATAATATAATGCAGTAAACTTACAATACCAGTAGCAACAGCAGCAGCATCAACAAAAACTACGACGACGACGCAGGAAGCACAATTATTACAATTAGTACGCACCAGTAGAACAGAGTACGGTTGTTAGTAAGTGGGTTTTATTTGTAGAAATACGAATAGTGCGTAACTATATGATAGTAGTAAGTAGTACAAGCAAGAAAGTACGATTGATAAGAAAATAATAGTAGCAGTAGTAGCAGCAGCAGTAGTAGTAGTAGTAGTAGTAGTAGCAGTAGCAGTAGCAGTAGCAGTAGCAGTAGTTGTGGCAGTAGTAGTAGTAGTAGTAGCAGTAGTAGTACGCCCCAACCGGGTGGTTTGCCCACACACAATGGTCAAGCATGGGTTTGGACAAACATGCTTGAATCAGCTCTTGCCGCAGCATGTCAGCATGAACCATGTGGCACCCAACAGCCCAAAGCCTAAACCTTAAACTCCAGAAGTTTTTGGTCCTATTTCATAGCTCAGGATTTCGCAGACGACTCGTCTTGTGGCCACTACACTACTGACGCAGTCCCGTGCTTGTTGGGTCGCGCGGCCACAGGTCCGCGGTCTGCAGAGACGGACACGGCCCTGGCATACGGGAAGCGGGGCGCAGACGCTGGGCAGCTCGCTGAGGAGGCTTTCTTTCTGCCTCCGAAGCAGGTGGCCAGCGTCTGCGCCCCGCTTCCCGTATGCCAGGGCCGTGTCCGCCTCTGCAGACCGCGGACCTGTGGCCGCGCGACCCAACAAGCACGGGACTGCGTCAGTAGTGTAGTGGCCACAAGACGAGTCGTCTGCGAAATCCTGAGCTATGAAATAGGACCAAGAACTTCTGGAGTTTAAGGTTTAGGCTTTGGCTGTTCGTTGCCCACAAGCAGAAGACGCGGGCAAACCGTAAACTGTCTTACGCCTCAACCCTGAACCCACGCCCGAAAGCAGTGTTATTTCCTTGAAGCCCAGGACGACAAAACACCGAAGCCCTCGTGCTGGACTCGTGCCTGAAACACTCCAAAGCCCAAACCGTAAGACGCGCGCGCGGGCAAACCATAGGGTTCTGCGAAGTCCGGAACGCAGGGAAACCCGCAGAGGGTCGTCGTTTATGAAGAAAAAAAACGAAAAAAAGAACACTGTTGAAAGGCCGGCAAAGGCCAGAAACGCTGCGCCTGCGCATGTTTTATGTACCTTCCAAAAACAAGCGCGGGCAAACCATAGGGTTGCACCGTAGTAGTAGTAGTAGTAGTAGTAGTAGTAGTAGTAGTAGTAGTAGTAGTAGTAGCAGTAGCAGTAGCAGTAGCAGTAGCAGTAGCAGGGTAGTAGCAGCAGCAGCAGCAGCAGCAGCAGCAGCAGTAGTAGTAGTAGTAGTAGTACTACTACTACTACTACTAGTACTACTAGTACTAATGCTCGTACTAGTATTCGGTTTTGAAAACTAAGACGAAAGTAAGACGACATTAAGGCATGGCTTTGGAAAGTAAGACGAAAGTAAGACGAAATTAAGACACGGTTTAGAAAACTAAGACGAAAGTAAGACGAAATTAAGAACCGTTTTTGGAAACTAAGGGAGGGGACATACGAAAAACCCTACGGCTGCTTTTGCGCGAAAACTCCAAGTTTGTCTTACTTTCGTCTTAGTATTGAAAACCGTGTCTTAATTTCAGGTTTTTCGAAATTTCAACTAGTTGCCCGTGCCCTAAAGTCTTATAAAAAGAGACTTAAACCCCATAGGGTTTAGGGTTACCCTAAACCCTAAACCCTTAGGATGCAAAGAGTGCCGTGTGTTCCCTGTAGTGCTATGTTCCTTGGGCGGGTCGGGTTCATGCGAAATGCAGGGTTTTTGGCTTCGAAACTACAGCCAACAGGTTCCTTTGTCGCTCCTAGGAAGGGCGTTCCTTGGAAAGCGCGGTGGGAGAAAACAAATTCCAAGGAACCCTTGCGGAAGCCCTCTGAGTCCCCCCTCATCGTTCTGGGGCACTTGCTAGTGGTCTCCCGCCCTTCCGAGACACAAAAGGCTTTTGGTCCTTGTGCGAAAAGACCGTGTCAAAAAATGTCTAGTCCAACAAAGGGATAAACATCTCAATTTACTTAAACCACCCTCTTTTTGCACCGTTGTGCGAAAAGACCGTGTCAAAAAATGTCTCTTCGTTCTGTGAGGAAGCATTATTTGAGTGGGACACTAAAGCAAATCCTGCTTATTCACAAGAGCCTTCATGACCCATCAACTCCCTCAGAAAATCGGCCCGGATACCATCTGGCCCCGGTCCAGCCCCTCGTTTCATAGAGTTGAGGGCCTGGTACACGCCATCAATGGAAATGTCAGGCGGCGGCGTTATTCCCTGAAAATCTATCGGTGGTTCCTGCCGTGTCGGGAACTTGGCCAAGAGCTTGCTACGAACCATCGGCGTATCAGCAGCTAAGCCCGGAGCAACTAATTGATGAGCAGCTTCGCTAGTACGCCCTAAAGAAACCAGTCTTTCAATTTCCTTGTGAAGCTGGTTATCAGGACGTCTACCGCCGCTAGGACGACCACTGCGGCGTGCCGCAGCAGCAACCGCCTCCAACCAGAGACCACAACGATCCCCTGCTTTCCACCTCAACAAGAGAGATTGAGTGAAGCGATAGGACTGGGCGGGGCGTTGGCCTCTAGTGGACTGACGGAGGACACACTTCCCAAACATGAAGAACTCAGTCCAAGCCTTCCTACACCTTTTCTCGAAAGACACAGAGCGTGACATAGAGGCTGGGGCCTTGCCATGTGGACCCACATACAGGCTGGGGCTTGCCATGTGGACCCACACACAGGCTGGGGCTTGCCATGTGGACCCACGAAAGACACAGGGCGTGACATACAGGCTGGGGCCTTTGCCATGTGGACCCACGAAAGACACAGGGCGTGACATACAGGCTGGGGCCTTGCCATGTGGACCCACGAAAGACACAGGGTCTGACATACAGGCTGGGGCCTTGCCATGTGGACCCACGAAAGACACAGGGCGTGACATGTAGGCTGGGGCCTTTGCCATGGGGACCCACGAAAGACACAGGGCGTGACATACAGGCTGGGGCCTTGCCATGTGGACCCACGAAAGACACAGGGCGTGACATACTATCTGGGGCCTAGACCCACGAAAGACACAGGGCGTGACATACAGGCTGGGGCCTGCCATGTGGACCCACGAAAAACACAGGGCGTGACATACAGTCTGGGGCCTTGCCATGTGGACGCGAAAGTGCCATACAGGCTGGGGCCTTGCCATGTGGACCCACGAAAGACACAGGGCGTGACATACAGGCTGGGGCCTTGCCATGTAGACCCACGACACACACAGGGCGTGACATGCAGTCTGGGGCCTTGCCATGTGGACCCACGAAAGACACAGGGCGTGACATACAGGCTGGGGCCTTGCAATGTGGACCCACGAAACACACAGGGCGTGACATACCGGCTGGGGTTTTGCCATGTGGACTCACGAAAGACACAAGCGTGACATAAAGGCTGGGGCCTTGCCATGTGGACCCACGAAAGACACAGGGCATGACATACAGGCAGAGGCCTTGCCATGTGGACCCACGAAAGACACAGGTCGTGACATGCAGTATGGGGCCTTTGCCATGTGGACCCACGAAAGACACAGGGTGTGACATACAGTCTGGGGCCTTGCCATGTGGACCCACGAAAGACACAGGCCTTGCCATGTGGACCCACGAAAGACACCGGGCTTGACACACAGGCGGGCGTGACATACAGTCTGGGGCCTTGCCATGTAGACCCACGAAAGACACAGGGCGTGACATACAGTCTGGGGCCTTGCCATGTGGACCCACGAAAGACACCGGGCTTGACACACAAGCGGGCGTGACGTACAGTCTGGGCCTTGCCATGTAGACCCACGAAAGACACAGGGCGTGACATACAGTCTGGGGCCTTGCCATGTGGACCCACGAAAGACACCGGGCTTGACACACACACGCGGGCGTGACATACAGTCTGGGGCCTTGCCATGTAGACCCACGAAAGACACAGGGCGTGACATACAGTCTGGGGCCTTGCCATGTGGACCCACGAAAGACACCGGGCTTGACACACAGGCGGGCGTGACATACAGTCTGGGGCCTTGCCATGTAGACCCACGAAAGACACAGGGCGTGACATACAGTCTGGGGCCTTGCCATGTGGACCCACGAAAGACACCGGGCTTGACACACAGGCGGGCGTGACATACAGTCTGGGGCCTTGCCATGTAGACCCACGAAAGACACCGGGCTTGACACACAGGCTGGGGCCTTGCCATGTGGACCCACGAAAGACACCGGGCGTGACGTACAGTCTGGGGCCTTGCCATGTAGACCCACGAAAGACACAGGGCGTGACATACAGTCTGGGGCCTTGCCATGTGGACCCACGAAAGACACCGGGCTTGACACACACACGCGGGCGTGACATACAGTCTGGGGCCTTGCCATGTAGACCCACGAAAGACACAGGGCGTGACATACAGTCTGGGGCCTTGCCATGTGGACCCACGAAAGACACCGGGCTTGACACACAGGCGGGCGTGACATACAGTCTGGGGCCTTGCCATGTAGACCCACGAAAGACACAGGGCGTGACATACAGTCTGGGGCCTTGCCATGTGGACCCACGAAAGACACCGGGCTTGACACACAGGCGGGCGTGACATACAGTCTGGGGCCTTGCCATGTAGACCCACGAAAGACACCGGGCTTGACACACAGTCTGGGGCCTTGCCATGTGGACCCACGAAAGACACCGGGCTTGACACACACGCGGGCGTGACATACAGTCTGGGGCCTTGCCATGTAGACCCACGAAAGACGCAGGGCGTGACATACAGTCTGGGGCCTTGCCATGTGGACCCACGAAAGACACCAGGCTTGACACACAGGCGGGCGTGACATACAGTCGGGACCTTGCCATGTAGACCCACGAAAGACACAGGGCGTGACATACAGTCTGGGGCCTTGCCATGTGGACCCACGAAAGACACCGGGCTTGACACACAGGCTGGGGCCTTGCCTTGTCTCACGAAAGACACAGGTCGTGATATAGAGGGCAGACGAGGGGGGGGACTTTGGTTCGCATAGTTAGCCCAGTGTGCAAAGTGGCCTCGCTTGCCCTACCTATACCGTGTAGCCTTCCGAACACGAAGAGGTCCAAAATAGGGCAAGTGGGCACGAGCAAGTGAGGGAGGCAAAATCAACCAGCTCTTCCGGAAAGGCAAGTGGGGCAACAAGAGTTGGCTATCCGGCCGACGTACCGGGACACTTCCGTTTGTCAGTTCTGTCACTTTGTAGAAACGGAGGAATACTGACACTACGTTACACTGCGTTAGGTTTCAACCTATCTTGGGGAGTTTCGTGATGCTTCGCTACACGATGTAGAATTGGGGTTGTTGAAGAAAATTCTGGAAAGGAAAAGGTAGTGATGCTTCGCTACCATCAGTTGGTATTTCAGGTGCTGTCCGGGCTCAAGGGAACGAGTGGTGATACTTAGCTATATGCGTTCGTGGGGTTTGGATCTTCTGCTTCGGGTTGTATGTCTCCCGACTGTCTCCTGTGATCGATTTAAGGCAGCATTTTGAGTGTTTGCGAGGGCGAAACCGAAAGTACTAAACAAAGCAGATTGCCTGTCGCACTGCAAACCAAGTCTAGCTGCACCACCCGTTCTGTGACACGCTTTCGTCCGCTTTCGCGGAGAAGTTCTGGTCTGGGTGGGTGCGAGCAGATACCTCTCGCTTCCCACCGGGGGGGGGAGTGTTCACCACAAGTGGCTTTGGAGCTCGAGAAGGAAAAGCTGCACAAGACTCCTACGGTCCTACACACAAAACTCCTGCACGCAAGAGTGCAAGTCATGAATTACATCGGTGGTGCAGTGACATGCGGACGTTGAGCGTTCTCTGCGACTCATAGATATTCCCAGAGGAGCGCTGCAATGGATTCCAAGCCGGGTTTGAAGATGCTCTTCTTGATCAGCTTGGAGGAGCCAGGGTCCTTGTAGTTGTTGTACTCAGACTTCGGGAGCAGGCCTTGGCACACCAGCACATTCCGTCCCTCACGCTCCCCCGCCTTGATCGCTCCATCCACATACCCGCCCATGTGGTCACTGGAGTCACTGCCCGCAAAGCGGATCTTCTCATCGGCGATCGGGGCAAACAGCTGATCGAACGGGTACTTGACTGTGGCGCCGGGCAGCGCTACGCAGCCGTAGCCGCCGCCAATGTACGGCTCGTCCGCCCAGTTCTTCTCCTTGTAGCACACACACTCCGTGATCGCCCTCTGGTCCCCGTACATCTGCGCGTACTGCTGCAGCACGGCATTCTTGCGCTCCTCAGAGGTCGCCTGGCCCCATTGCAGCGCCAGGCGCCCGGGGATGAACCCCAGCAGTGCCGGCAGGGTGTCGCTAGCGATGTTGTCGTCCATGGAGTTCGTGACAGGGCCTACATCGCAGGAGGCCTCTCCGCTGAGGCCCTTGTTGCGCCACCATGGTGTCTTGTACTGGACCACGGTCTTGATCACCTGCCCCATCGGCCACTGGGACCAGCCCTCTGCCTTCATCTGCGGCAGTGGTGGCTGGAACTCGATCTTCAACGTCTGATTCGGCGGTGTGCTCAGCACGACGTAGTCGGCGGTCACGCTGGCCGTGCTGCCGTCAGCCCGCTGGTAGGTGATCTTGACCGGACCCTTGCTGCCAGTGTCTGTGTAGTCGATGCACTTCACGGGGGACTTCAGCGAGACAAGGTCAGAAGGCAGGCTCTTCCACAGCCTCTCGCAGAGTCCACCCATTCCACCTGCAATCTTGTGGTCCTCGATCCCCCCTGACATCATGGCTCTCAGCCCGCCTTCCGAGTGTACCTGATACGCCACTCCCAGAACGGAGAACTGCGAGGCGTCTGCACAGGCACCCCCCTCGAACATGTTCTCCAGTACGTTGCGGGCGTTCACCGCATCACGGTCCATTCCTGGGCACACCTGCTGGCACCAGTCACGGAAGGTGGTCTTGTCCAGGGCCTCCATCTTCGTCTGCTCGGGCTCTTCAAAGTTGATGCTCTTCGCAAGCTTGTCCAACTCGGTGTACAGCCTCTGCACGTACTGCTGGCCCTGTCCAGGCAAAGGCGGCAGGTCGTCATCCCACGCCTGGCTGGGGCCGCCAAACATAAACCGGGCCTCGCCCTCTTTGTAGATCTTGAATGCCGTGGTCCCCATCTCCTCCGCAAGTCGGAGCACGTGGTGCTGCTTGTAGCCCACGTACTGCCCGCCGAGGTCTACCCCATCCTTGTCCGTGACGCATCGGCCTCCAATCCGGTCAGATGCTTCCAGGATGTGGACCGACAGCCCTTTGTTGTGTTTGCAGATCTCGTTGGCACAAGACAGGCCCGAAAACCCGGCACCAATAATGAGGCAGTTCACATGTCCCCCCTGGTCAAGCGCCGGCACTTTGGTAGACCCAGATGAGGTCCAGCTCGGATGGACATAGCAGACTGATGTTGCGGAAGATGCGCCGCAACCCATGGCGCGTCCAGGCACTATAGGCTATAGGCTTAGTGGGAAGTACACAAGTGGCAGCTTGTGTCGCTGCAAGTGCAGCTGGACATTGGGCATCAACTGAGCGACTGCTGACTGGAACGACTCTCCGAGGTAGAAGAATGCGGCCACTGGAGAAGCCCGACAAACTGAACACTCGGAAAGCCCCTGGAAAAGTGAAAAGCGCCTTTCATGTTCTTGGCCTAGCCAATCCTGAATGCACGCGCTGCTTTCTTTCCGGAGTCGCGCAAGGGACGGGCGCTGAGATTGCTGCAGCCGTGGCCCTTGCCTTAGCTGTTAAGTCCTTCAACTGTCAACCATACAAGATCGCAACAAATGCAGGGCGAGCTATGCACTTCCAGCAGTTGCATGGATTTCAAGTGATATCAACAAGTAACTACTTCAGACTAACAACGCTGGTGGCAAAAGCAAGAAATGCAGTTGCTCGGCAGCATAAGCCTCTGAATCAAAGGCAGAGCGGCGGCACCGACTTCCTGATTTTTCAGTCAAGCGGCACCAGCCAGAGGCAGAAGATTTTTGCGTTTTACACTGTACAGGGGCCTCCTAAGCCTTCCCTGCAAGGCACTTGTTGCAAAGGGATCCTTCTTTAGAAGGTCCGAGGTCTGAACTAACCAGCTGAAGGGGCGAGATCCGAAGAGACGACAAGGGCTCTGCCGACTGTACCCGAGAAGCCCAAATTCACCAACTCAAAACACCGTGACGTAGTTCTCCGCCGGGGTGTCGAGGAGCGGCTCAGTCCCTGTTTTCCCGAAACCGCGCTCTGAACCTGGGCGAAGAGATTGGTGGAGGAGGCCAAGACGCCCGACAGCGAGGAAGAGGAGGGAGCCAAAGCTGACCAACATAAGCAATGCGCCGGTGGTGCTGTCAGTGTTGTCGATGAGCCTCGTGCTGGAAGTTTCGGAAGTTTCGGAACTTCCAAGCCAGCTGGTGGGATTGGAGAAGGGCTGGAAGGCTTCCGTGCAGGAGGAATCGCGGCCTCCAAAACCCATGTGCAGATGGGAGAAGCCCTTGGCCTCCCAGCTCTCTGACGCATGGGCACGATGCAACACGAACTGCCAGATCACATCATAGCAAGCACCCTCCGTGTACTCTGGCTCCGTCCACTCCGACTTGCAATGGTCTGGGTACTTTTCCGGTGCCAAGCCCTGTGGGTCAATAGCTCGGGCCAGCTGGCCAATCATCTTGTGCTCCCATGCGACGAGAACGGTGCTTCCACTGGGCAGTTTGTGCAAGTAACTGACAAAGCCAGGCACATCTTTGAAATGCACCTGAGCCAACGACTCGCCAACGACATCACAACCCACAGCCTGCTGCACTGCACATGTCTCATGTCTCCCGGGCCAAGCTACGTCGTTGTCCAGTCGGATTCCAGACTTCCTGGGCTCGAGCACTGACAGTACGCCAAGTCTGCCACAGGTTGCTCCAAGGATACCTCTTCCACCCACAGACATGGTCCGAACGGCCGTGATCCCCCAAAGCTTCGGGCATAGTTCTGTCGTGACAAAATTGAGAGCTGACTCTACGACAGTCTGTACCAAACAAGCGCAAGTTCATATAAGAAGAATTTCGCAGGTCGCCGCTGCATTTCTCTGAGCTCATTGTTGCTGGAGTCCACCTAAGATATTAAAGGATGTTCGACTGGCATTGTTCGCTGCAGCCGCCTTCCCACCCCACCAGTTCAAACCCGTGAATGTCGTCGCACAAGGCAGCGATTTCACTTTCAGCATGTCTCGAATGCCATCAGGTACAAGTGCGTACAGCACGCGATGCGTGGGTGTGTGTGTGTGTGGGTGGAAGCGTGCGCGCATGCGCGCGTGCCTTTCACACTTTGTCTAAATCTCTGCCGGGTGTCCTAGCCAAGGGTTGCAGGGTCTCAGCAGGCCGTGTGGAGTTGTGGCCCACGAGTTGCTGGCGCCTCCCCGCCAGCAGGGCCGAGGGTGGACCACGCGGGAAGGCCAGGGTGGGCGCCTGGCCCTCAGCAAAAGCGAGCTCGATATTTGGCTTTCTACTGCAACTATACCTCAAATTAGCCCATGATAACTAACCTACCTTCTATTCCCAAAAGATTCCTCATACTTAATGGACGACTCAACGAAGCCGAGGTTCGCTGGCGCAACGCGCAATGTATTGTGCCCGGTCTTTGCCAGCTGGGGCCAAGAAGGTGATGGACTTGTCGGCATAACGCTCACCATGACGTATCAAGTTCAGGAGTGCCTGCCGTAAGCAAAACTGAAGCTTTGTCTCCGCAGATATCCTCCAAACCAGCAGACAACAAGTCATGTCGCGCCACCGTCAGATTTGTAAAGCCTCCCAAAATCAACATCGGAGAATTTTCCTGGTCCCCGAGCCCCCACACCCAAAGAGCACCCCAACAACCTCACATACCCGCCCCTAGGCAGAAGTTGGACCCTGGCCGGAGCGGGGAAGGAGGCAGTATCAGCCGTGAGGCCTTCCTAGGAAGTTGTTTGATAAGCGTTCATGGTGTCATGGTGCCGTGCACAGCTAAAGCTTAGGGCTATTAGCTTGAGAGTACGAGCATGAGTTTGTTTCTTTGCTTTCAGGGTTTCGCACGATTCCGAGATCCTCCGAGATGAAGATTCACATTCATCTACAATAACCTATTGTGACGATCCCCAACATGCCCAGACAAAGCTCGCATTGCACATCTACTCAGGCGTGCCCAGTCTGCTGCGACGGGGCAAGCGACCCAGGCAAGCAGAAAGGCCCAGCGCACCATCGCGATGCTGTTTAGAATGCTGGTGCAAATTGTTGGCTGCGCCCGAAAACAATAGCTACGGAGCTACTCCTCTGAAGCCCTTCTTTGAGTCTGCAGTCTTGAGGCCTTCCATGCCTGTCCACATATCAGAGTCCTGAGCTGTTGAGCCGTCGCGCCCTGCGGGGTTGACGTTCGGCGCAGCGAAAGACAGGAGATGTCGAAAATAGCAAGACAGACTTAGACGATGGCATGCTGAGTGCACCTCTCTTGGTCTTTTGTCAGTTCAAGGCCTCTTCTTGCGCTTGCCCTTCTGTCGCTGCTGCTCGGCCTCTGCATCGATCGAGGCCATGTAGGCCTCGAGCGGGTCCTCGCCAGCCTCACCAGCCTCCTTCTCCTCAGCATCACGGGCTGGGATGTTCTCTTCCTCGTGCTCCTCTTCGGTGATGCCCGGGCAATGTTCATCCATATCCTTGGCCGAATCATAGGTGCACCCGCAAAAGAGGCAGTAGCGGTGCACAGCACGGAGGTGCGTAAGGAGCTCCAGGAGCCTCTGGAGAGCGAGGGCTGGGTCATTGAGCTCAAGGCGCTCGTTGTAATTGGGGAGTAGCTCGTTGGCTGCGCCCGGCCAGGGTTCGGTCTGCCGGGCCTTGGCCACCTCCTCCTCCACTTCCCGTGCCGCCTGTGTGGACTCTGGCGGCCAAAGCGGGCTCTCCGTCATCCCAGCGTTCCGATCCAGGTGCTCTACCGAACGCTCGGCCGCCCGGACGTGCTCCCGCATCTTCCGCGTGCTGAAGCGAAGGCGCAGACCGCCCTCGTAGCGCAGGCGCAGGGCCGCCTCGGCACGCTCGCGGTGCCGCAAACGCTCCTCGAACTCCTCCCAAGTCTTGGTGTCCCACCAGCGCGCCTTCCGCTCCTCGTCGGTGGGGGGTCCCCCCATCGGGCCCGGTGCGCCCGGCGCCCTCGCTGCCCTGCTTACTTTGGCTGCCTTGGCTGCTTTGGCCTGCAACCCCGCCTCTCTGAGGCACTGCGCCTGGCCCACCGTCGATGACAGCTTCTCGAAGGCTTCGCTGAGGGCCTGGAATGCCTCCTTGGCCTGCGGCTCCTGCAATCAGACCGGAAAATCATGTCCTTCTCAACATGGGTCACCACCTAAATGCACGTTTCAATAATTTACTCACTTACAAAATCGTTCTGTAGCTCTACTTGCCCTTTCTTTGCCAACTCCTTGCATTTGTCAGGATGCACTGCCAGGGCCAGTCGCCGGTAATGGCTCCGCACCACTGCCACGTCCACTGCCTCGGGCTCCAGCTCCAAACGAGCAAACGGGTTGGCTGCTGCCAAAATCTTGGCGACGGCCATGGGAACTTTGAAACTCTGTGCTTGTTTATCAGCACAAGTAAGCTGCTCGGAGCTACATACTTTAAGTTCGACTCGCCGGATACTGTAGAGCTGAGGCATCGAGGCACTCATGTGCTGGGGGTGAAGGGCTGTCATCAAATTTGGACCAACTGGCGCAGAGCGAATCAGAACTCAGCCCTCAAACATGGCACACAGACTTCATTAAGCGGGCATGTTTCCATCTTGGCATTCTGAGCACTTTGTCCGATCCTCCTTTTGTGGCTCATGCTGGATGGAACTGCTTGGATGGGGGCTGCGTCACATCTACGAGGCGAGGCGCTCCCGCTTGCTCCAACTGTACAGGAAGCCACGAGCTGTACACTAGGCAACTTGTGTCGAAAACCTGCCCCCCTAAGGAGGGCATTTCTTCAACGGAACTCTACTCAAATGCACCATCTCTGAGACCTGCTAGACACGAGGGGCTGCCGGTCGGCGAGGGCGACTGCTGCGCCCAAACTTGCACCAAAGCCTGGCAGTCTCCCTTCCAAGTGGTGCGAAGCGCGCATGTGCACATCTCAGAGCTGCGATATTATCATGTTGCTGGACCGCGATTTGTGCAGATCTTGTGGTCCTGAGGCAGATGGCCAAGAAGCCAAAGTTTAAACTATTGTGCAAGAAATGTCACCTGCTTCTGAGTTCTTTAATCGCGCCTCCCGGGAAGTCAGGAAGGCTCATCGGAGGCGCCTCCGAGTAAAGAAGAACAAGGAATGCTTGCCACTTGTGCCGCATGCTGTCGACCTTGCCCAATTCTTGGGGTGCGCCTGCGCTCCCGGATCTGAAGGGCCTTCTGTGGTCATGATCTCTACAGTACTTTGTGAGTGGTGGATTTCAGTCACACAAGAGCCGCACCTTGGCTTGCAGTGGATTTCCCGTGTCTTCGGCGATTGCACCAGCACCATGCGCCCAGGACGCTTGCAACGATCAGCACAACACCTGCAGGACTTGAAAACCGCTGCTGCTTGAACACCACAGGAGCAAGGTCTGCGAAACAAAGCTCCCCGATCTTCTGCTCGCTGTTACTCGCATATCTGCTTATCTGAGAGCCTGCAATGAGTGCAGCGAGCCAGCCCGCGGCCGTCGCAGGCTCTGGATCCGGGATTTCGGCCTCCAAGACCTCGGTGACCTCCACGGACTGTACCTGCATTCACACCCCACACGAGCCACACAAGCACCCACTGTCTCCATTGGGGCAGAGAGGCCCCGCCTCGATCGCTTCCTGGACGCCCACCTCCATTTCCACATCAACAAGCTGCCCCCCTTTTGTTCAGGAGTCGTCCCTTCATGACTCAAACTCGAGTACCTGCACCATACCTTGACACCTCCCCCCCCGGCCTCTGCGGCAGCTGCCACAAGGGCAGCTTGGCTCACGTCCGGAGCCACCTGGAGCTTTGCGGCCGCCTCGGCCGCGCGCCCAGCAGAAACCTCCCAAGAAACAAACCCGGCAAGAAAATGCGAAACCATCAGAGGAACGCAGCGTGGTGTTGCGACAGGCGTGGCTGGAATGACCATGCCGAATTCAGGTGGCACGCACGCGGAATAACTTTCGGCTCCAGAAAGCAACAGCAAAGACGATACCTCTGCTGTGAAGGAGATGGTCACATCTGCACCCTGCAAGCGTCGCAGTCGTCGGGCTGTGAAGAAGACAGCCTGGCTCATTGAAAGGGCCTTGATCTATACCACTCGGGGTTTTTTCGGCTGCTAGCCGCTGCTGGTCTCCTGTGTAAGGATCCTGTTCGGCCTGGGGCTTGTGTGGTCATCATGGGTCTGCACACAATGGGGGCTTCTTGGAAAATGATTTCGGTCACATACTGCCTCTGTGTGTGTCTGTGTGTGTGTGTGTCTTTGACAGGATACTAGCATTACCGGCAGCGCACACGCACTCGCATCCCTATAAGCTCGGAGTTCTGAGTGGGACCACACGACCGGACCGAATCTTGGAGACAATGCAAAAACAAATCTTCCCACAACACACGCGCCGAACACCTCAAGCGTTTGGGTTTCATCTTGCTCGCACCCGTAGAAAGCGCAATTTTAAGGGGCTTCTCTGTATCACAAGGCTCCAAATTCAAAGTTTCTTACACTGCCTCCTGCAGCCGCACTTCAGGTTGGAGCGAGATGATGCAAGTGAAAACTAAGCGCGTTGTGCGCTTCGCTTTTGCAACTGGGACTTGGTGACTGTGCGCTTCGCCGACCGCCAAACTGTTTTTACACAGTTCATGGAAGCTTCGAGTCTTTAGAAGCTCAGGGGCTCAGGGGCACAGGGCGAAAGCTGCTGTGCTCAGCACGCCCCGGGCTTCGCTGACGCTCACATCTCGCAGCTCGCTCTCCCTCATTCTAAGGGGCTATAGAGTTGGTGGGGTCACACTCTCTCTCATGTCGCTGTTGTTGCACAGGGAAGTTCTGTGAAGCTCTTGCCCTCTACCGGCAGCCTGCACCAGCCCGCCGCCCAAGCGCCTCGCCATGATGCGTGTGCCCAATTTGAAAGACATCTACACAAAAAGCAGGCATGTGTTTCTCATGTGGCCTCTGCAACGAAATTTCTGACGAGGTGCTGGATAAAGACTCGCAGTACTTCGCGAAGCTCCGGAGAAACGGCGAAGGCAGCTGACTGGGAGGTGCGCACGACGATCTGACCCTTCCTTGCATTGCAAGAAGGAATGGGGACAAAGCTCGTGGAAGGGGTTCGTATGCATCCGAGACTCAGCAAGCTGTGCTGGTTGGCTGCATATTCGGCTGTTGTGACTGATGGGAGCTCCGAGCCTGAAGGGCCCGTGCCTGATGTCTCGACCTTCAGCAACTCACTGCAGTACATTTAACTCCCTTGCGTCGGACCTGCAACCATCTCTGCAACCTGCCGGCCTGGCTTGCTGTTGTGGACGTCGATACGGTGACGCTTGCATTGATTGCTGCGGCAGTCGTCAGTTCCATGTCATATGTGGATGATGTTTCCGGCATATCCGTCGCATTCGACCCTGTGTCAGTGGAGCTTGTAGTGCCCCCTGTTGTAGTAGCATTTCCATTTGCTGGCGCTGCGCTGGTTTCCGTTGCAGTGGCACTTGTGGCCGAGGCAGCGGTGGTGCTGGTGGCGCTGGTGGTGCTGGCAGCAGTGGTGGTGGTGCTGGTGGTGGTGCTGGTGGTGGTGCTGGTGGTGGTGGTAGGTCCAGGTGTGGTGGGAGTCGTGGTGGCCTCGGGAATGTAGCATGAGGTGTCGAGATCAGAGACGTCTGATCTTTTGAACATTTGGGTCCAATAGTGTCGGTATCTTGCGTCTGCGTTGTACGCATAGCCTGAGGCAGCACTTCTAGAAATGAAGCCGCTTTGCAGTGCAGACCGTGCAGGTCAAGATCGCCTACCGCGAAAACGAGGAAGCTCGGATTCATCATGTTTTTGCCTTGGCTTCGCTTTTTGCTGATAGCCCATGTCATTTTATCGATGTTCTGATGCTTGACAAGCCCTTCTTGCTCTCCTTGCAACCAAAAGCAATGCCACATGATGCCAGGCTTCAGTGCCCATCCGAGTTCTTCCATTGGTCCAAGACATTGGCAGCACCACTGCGCCCTGCAGCAATGTTCTCGCCGTTGGCACCTTGGCAGGCAAGGCGCCAAGCAAAGGCAGCGCAAACGTCGACCGGCCGAGGCGCTGATGCCTTGGGCTTCGGCTCGATCCCAAGGACTTCGCCCATCTTGGCTCGTGTGGGAGAAATAGCCGTTGTCAGCCATGTCCTGCAATCAACACATGGCTACTGCTTCTGAACTTATACTCGGCCATAAACCCTCAGTGTTTTATAGCTTTCTGAGCCAGGCCTGGGAGTGAAGTTGGGCCGCCTTCCACAAGCGACAGTCGAACTTCAGAGGCACGTCGTTTGGGGCATACGAGTTGCCTCCGGGACAAGTGAAGCCCGCCTCGGGTGTCTCACAGTGTCTCATGGTGTTTCTACCCCAGCTTGCTGGAATTTGTTGCTTGGTAACTGGCGCCAAACACTCCCAAAAGGCCAGGGCGCAGCCCGCAGCTCGTTCAGGAGACCGAAATGTTCGTAGCTCCTCTCCTGCATCGTCTGGCCCAGGCTGCTGCCGACCTGCATGTCCGTGTTCTACCTGCCTAGTGACTCGAATTCCTGTGGATGTGTCCAGACCCTGCCTGTAGAAACAAGGCCAAAAGCATCATGGGCCCTACGTCTGGAGAAGATCTCAAGGCCGAAGTTGAGTGCTGCTTTGTCTCAGTGCTCAGGGCATCTTCCAATTTGAGTCTTAAAGCTCAGCGTCGCCAGCGCAAGATACCAAACAACATACCAAACTCCATGGATTGCAAGCAGCTTGCAAGACACATCCGGCTCTTACAGATTGAGTCCCATGCGATTCCAAGCTGTGAATTCCAAGGCCGACGCTCCCTCAACAATCACCGCCTATTATTGAAGCTTCTGGAGCTGTTTCTGGCCAGCTCGGATGAAAAAGCAGTTTCTTGTGGAACTCTTAAGCAATTTGAGCAAAATTTTAGACTCCTGGCCGAAAAAAAACTATGATTGTAACCGCATTATTCATTTCACCGGACCCCCTTATAAAGACCTGTCCCCAAACGGAAAGTCGTCTTGGTCCGGGATCCCCGGGCCCGCCGAATAGTATCATTCCCACCCCGTTTATAGGAAAGCCATGTTAACATTAGAGCTTGGGGCTTAAGTTCTTCAAGGATTTTGCGGGCGTATGGCTTTGCCAGGCGATGTCGCATGCCTTTGCGCGATGACAAGCAGATGTCGCATCTCAATAATGGTGTGTGAAAAATGCCAGTTTCTTGCAAAATTGGTGCATGCAACACAGAACACCACCCAAGCGATGCCTGGTTCCCCGTCGTGCGCTTTCTACGGCGGAATCTTCGCGTGCGCGAAGCGAAACACCCTGCAATCCTGCCGGTTCGTGGAGACTGTGTATGGTCATGTGGAGCCTGGACAGGCTCGTGCAGCTGTAGGCTGTAGCTGCACTGCAAATCAAAGCTGCAGGAACACCGCACCGCTGCCCATTTCTGCACTTCATCCCAGCCTAGCGGCCTAGCACATACGGCAACGCTATTTTCGAAGCTGCCCTGTCAAGCCGCTGTCGCGTATCACGTTGACTCTTGAAAGCGGAACAGTCCCATCGCTGTCACAACTTGTGCCACCTGGCATGAACGCGGCATGAACATCTAGATTGCAACAAGTAGTAGCAAGCGAGCAACACTTCTGGGGCGGCTTCTGAACTTGGAGGCTTCGAGCCAAAATCTGCCAAGCAACGCTCCGTGACGGCTTCAAAAACTCATGCCAGAGTATGCTTTGCCCGCTGTCAGTGCGACTCTTGTTCCAGTTTACCAGTGTCCTTCCGCTGATCAGCTGTTCAGAGCCTCAGGCTCGTGTTGAGCCTGATGTCGGTTGCACACCGAGCCTCATGTTTTTAAAGCCCCCTCGCAAACTACCAGACCCTCCTAGCTGCGTTGCTTTGCATTTGAGGGTGCGAGGTTTTCAACAAGCGAGTGAAGATTGATACTTAGCTGCACTATTCTGGGCGTTACATGCTCCGTGATGGGGGTGGAATCTTCCGCAAAAGGTTTTGGTTTAGAGGAGGTGTATAAATTACGTAATTACATGCATATGTTATGAGTACGCAAAAATGAGATTGTTTCCACCAAGGGGGAACAAGGGATTCGTGACTAGGGAGGTTCCACCCTGAACCCTTAAGCGGCGTGTGCGTGCCGCATGAGCGGGATGCTGCACGCGTGACTTGCTGGGGAATAGTCTACTCCATAATGGCACTGTATATGGACCTTCGAGGCTCTGCGTGTGACGTTCGACTGCAGTGCTTTTCCAAGGACAGCTGCGCAGCCATCATTCCGATAAAGCGCGCGTGCCATGCAGAGCACAGACTCTCTCTCTGTCGTGACGATGTGGGGTTTCTTAAAATACGAATATACCTTTTTGGGATCCGATTGTGGACGATTCCGATTTTTCTTGCGGTGTATTTGGGGTACCCTCCTCTTGGGAAACCCCGCATACTTGAGGTGCTCCGCTGTAAGCTCTAGGTGTACAAGCCAAAGGCTCTTTTTTGAGCTTCCGGCGTGTTAACCCAGTGCACATGTTTCGAGGTTTCACACTGTCCTGCAACCCCTGTCAGAAAACCCTAGAACTTGTTAAGCTTCATGCATCACAAGTACTGGCTTTTAGTAGGAAGAAAGGAAAGGCGACATGAGGAGATATTTGTTTTAGGTGATACTACTTTAAGCGACCTGCAACGCCAAATTTGGCAAGCTAGAGTCCTGTGCACCAGTACATGGGCGTGAGATCCTGCCAATTAGAATAATCGTACTGGTGACCAGCGATCTCGGACTCCAGTGCCTCGCAGCTTGGGCAGTCAATGGCCACCTTTCACATACACCCTGCCGTGTACACCCTTGCAGCAGCGAGCCTCAGCCAGCTGAGCGCCTAAGATGCCTTCGTCCGCGTGCTCCGAAAACCCCATCTTGCGCCAGAATCCTCTGGCAGAGGGGATGGAGCAAAGTCCCATGGCCTTGAGGCCCTAGCTGCGTGCTTTGGATTGAATTTCCAAAGCAGCTGCAGCCCCGCCGCCGGAGCGATGAATGCTCCACGCGCGGTCACAGTAGAAGCCGGAGCAGCCCTCCTTTAACGGGCAAAGCAGCGCTCCGGCAACGACTTTCACCTAAGTCATAGTCGCACTCTTCTGGAGGTCCAGGAACTGGAGTCCTTCCGGCAAGTGAAGGCGAGCACCTCGGCCGTCTTGGGGCGGTAAGTCACGGTGACCAAGATGCCACCTTGGAGCTGCAGGCACTCTGTGACAGCTTCAAGTGGGCACCCTGCAGAAACTTATGTAAGCCGGGAAGCCCTTCGTTTTACCGCCCTTCTGGCCGAGGAGGGCTTGGCGGACAAACTTTGTGTCCAGGCCTCGAGCTTTTGGGCGCTAGTTTGCCTGAAAGGTTCAGCCTCAGACACGTGCCTGCGCCCCGCATCTTGAGCTGGCACTGGCTCAGTGCCGCTTCCCCCATGGCGCTCACAAAGGATGCCGCCATTGAACAAGAAGGTCAAAAAAACGTGGCGAGGGGGAGCGCTTGAGCACAGTGCAGCTCAACCGATGGCCTTGTGACATGCAGTGACTTCCTTGCGGCGCTTGGTTAAAACACATGGCGTTTGGGGGTTGAGATCACGGGACACGCCAAAGTGGTTTAGGATTCACGTGACAACCCAACACCGCCGCTGTACGGAGATCAAAAGTCCCTCTGAGCAGGGCCTGCCGGCGGTCCGCGCACCATGAATTGTGTCAGGTTTTGGTTTTCTGGCCCTGATCCAGCCAGCTCATGGGGCGTCGAAAAGCGGGAGGATTTGCACCGTTGGAAGTTTGTGCCCATGACAGAGTCACCATCTCAGGCTGTCCCAGTTGCCAGTTAAGTGTCTGCAGCTCCAATTAAATTTTCTGCCAGATCCGCGCCAGGCTGCAAGCAATGCTTTTGTTGCTGGTGTTGCGTTGTGCATTTTCTTACCCTAGCGGGCCCCGCACGGGTCTTACGAGGGAAACCAGTGCCTATGAGCCGCTGGCTAAGTACGTCAATCAATTCTTCCTTCGCCGGGAAGAACGTTTTCGTCGCGATCACGGTGGCCAGAAACCTGTGTGCCAATGCTCACAAGGACCGCTTCAACCTTCGCAACTCCGTGAACTACGTGGCCACGGTTGGGGGATTTGAGGGCCTGGAAAGGTTGTGGAGGGCTTTGTGCAGCCGGTGAAGGACAGAACGGTGCAGTTGGATCCGAAAAAGTGGCACAAGACAATGCCATGGACTGGTGTCAACCTCGGATTCCCGGAAACAGAATGTTACAGGTCCTGTCCTGTTGCAAGGATGAGACCTTGTAAGACGAACGTAGCGTATACTCATGATGCCTGAGCAGGGCCGACAGGACACCTATCAAGTTCAATCGTTAGCCAAACATTTCTCATTCAATTGTACAAGCCTTCAGATTCGGCAACGCCAAATCGTGTGAAGCGCAGTGCCACAACAGAGAGGGGAAATTTCTATTTATTCTCAGACCGCCTCCCCAGCTTTCTGGGGTTTTCGCCGGTGTGATTTTAGGTGGTTGGAGGCGCAGGGTTAGAGAAAATCCAGATGAGATGGACTGGTGATTTTTTCCGTAAGCGCGCAGTATATTAAAACACGAAGGGTTCTTCACCTTCTCGTGGGCCCTCATTTGTTTGGAGAAAATCAAAAAGAGAAGGGTGAGTACTCTTTTCGTGCCCACTCACGGTTTGGAGAAAATAAACAAGAGAAGGGTTGTTTGCCCTTTCGTGGGCGCTCACTGTTTGGAAAGAAGTAATGAGAGACGGGCTTTTTTCGCGGGGGTTCATCGTTTAGAGAAACAACCAACAAGAGAAGGACTTAAAACCTTTCGTTCGCGCCCATTCTTGGGAGAACAACCAACAAAAGAAGGGTTGTTAAACTTGTCGTGGGCGCTCCTTCTTCGGAGATGCAGAACAAGAGAAGGGCTGTTAACCTTATCGCGGGCGCTCATTATGCCGGCGTAGACCCCAAACAGCGAAAGACCATGTGGAAACGCTGGAGGTTTCCAAGGGTCCTCCAAACATACACCAGGAGCACTCCAAGCGCTCCAGACGTCATTCCAATGGCACTCGAGGGACATCCCTCAAGAAGAACTCCTCGAGCATCCCAAGAGCTCGCCAAGAACACGTCAATGACTACGCGTCATGGGGACACGAAAGCGCGACTTGGAGCCACTGCTGTTCCGTCCTCCACGCGCTACGTTTGCACGCGCTTCTCCATGCACTGTTTGGGGCCCGCCTCTTGCAGCATGTGCAGCATAGTATGGTGTGTTTAGGGTTTATACGGATTTATATAGGGCTTTGTGTTCAGGCGCTGTTTGGCCCTCCCGGATGCACGATCCTCCACCCATGCTACTGCCTGTGCTGCCCGCTGGATGCACTTGCATAAGGCATACACGTGCAAATGCAAATGTCTTGTACAGCATACGCACATACCCTACGACATATTCAATTCATATCCTCATTGTGACGAGGGGGAGATGCTGTTTTCGAGATGTGAACCGAAAGTTTACAAACCAACACATGGTTATTGTCGTCTCCAATATGGGCTTTGCACGTTCACAACGAATGTGATACGCAATCACAATCTTTTCTGCGGGCAAACGCGCTGCTCGTAACTTAGCAACTGCTCGTAGCTTGGCAGCATCCGCAGCTCCTAGGGAACATCAACTTCTGCAGCAGGACAAGTCCCAGCTCTCGTCCCGACATCTCGGCGGCAGCGTCCTCGGGCATCGACTCGGAGGAACTGCCAGCTGTGCCCCCTGCGCGACTGAGCGACGGAAACTGAGCTGCCAGTTAAGGCCGAAGGAGGCAAAGCCGATTCTCCAGCAAAAAGGTATTCCAGCACATTGAAGTGCCCAACATCTTTCGATGTGCTTCGCTTAGCGTGCCAAATTCTGGCCCCTGCAAACGGTGGACGGGTGCTGGTGGCCTCCACTCGACGTATCTTCGACAATCCTGCACCGTGTACCAGAACAATCAAACACGAAGCAGACTGAAATCGCTGATGACGAGCCCCCCACACATGACAGCTTTGCTGGTTTTTGTTCTCCTGGGCCCGTCTTCATGGTGAGCAGGAAGTAGCCTTGACTCAACCGCGGGCTCCAAGGCATCATGGAGGTCCTGCTCGAACGTCTTCCTTTGGAAGGTGTGCTTGACGTTCACTTGTCGCTGCAACAAAGTGCACTTTCTTCAGGATTGCCACGCCTCAGGGAGCTGGACAACGAGTTTCTTCAGAGATTCATCCCTAGGCGGACAGCGGACACGTGCCTGGCCCAGGAGCACCTGCAGGGTACCCGAAGTCTGCACTCCTCCGAGGACCTCAGCACTTCAGGCCCCAATACAATCCCCCATACAATCGTACGAAAAGAAGCCACATGAGGCGTGGGCTATGAAGGTACCACTGAGGCCATCGAAGACGCCCATCAAGGCAAATTTTCGAACTTTGTCAGGTAGTGGAAGGTGCCAGCCAGATTGTAGGAAGGATTGGGAACCTCTGGATGGGGCAGCGTTTGCACGTGGTGACTAAGGCAGTGACTAAGGTGTGCTGCTTGGGTGTCAGTGGACAAGTCGCGGACACTTCTGGGCCCACCACAAGTTGCAATTCCACCTGCCAAAATTTTCGAGACGTGTATTCAACAAGTCTCAAGCCGCAGGTGCTACCTGAAGGGCGCCACGAACTTCAGGACGTTGAATGTATGAAAGGTTGATTGGGCAGAATTTCCAACAGCATCAACGATGCAGACACCGCTGGGCCTGCCTGTTGTGTATTGCCTGTGCCCGCGAGTGTGGCGACAAACAGCACGTAGATAATTGTTGACAGCTGCGTCAATACCATCCTTCAGATAATCACACTCACCTATAGATTGTGGTTCTTCATTACGGGTCACTCAAAGATTCGGTCCATAGTTGGGCAAGGCGGACGTCATCCGCTTGAAAAAGACCTCACATGACAAACTAGCGGCCCTGGTGTGTGCTGACGGTTGGCTCAGATGGCTCGGCATCCTGCCGTGTCGCCAACAGATGCCGCCAGCAAGCACACCTGCACTGCAATGATGCCACCAGCAAACACACACCTTCATTGCACTCCACGTGATACGAAGTGGTATAAACGCTATGTATGCTGGACCTTTAGGGCCCATGTGAGTATCCTCTGAGGGTAATACTAGTACCAGTACGAGTACTTGCACAACCAGTTTAATTATCCATTTCAATCAGTTCAACCATTCTGGTTGAAATGGTTGTTCAACCATTTCAACCATTTTAAATACGTTGGGCTTTCCCCAGGAGCCCCGGCATATCCATTTCAACCAGTTCAACCATTTCAAAACGGCTCTTCGGGGAAAGCCAGAAGGATTTAGAGGCGCCGCTCTAGGATCCGTGGCGAACACACTACTGCTTTTGCTTGAAGCCCAGCGCAGTTTCAAAAGGAATACGGGCAAGGATTACCGCAGTCAGCGAGCTCGAGAAGGAGAAAGAATTTCTTCAACTAACAACCCACCAGAAGAAGGCATATGGAGAAGGAGTACCACGCCCAGCAAGCCGAAAAAAGATTTTCTACCGACCAGACGAAGGCAAATGATGGCAAATGTGGTAGGATTACCACGCCCAGGGAGCTGGAAGAAGATTTTCTTCAGCTAACAAACGACCAGAAGAAGGCACATAGGGAAGGAGTACCACGCCCAGGGAGCTGGAGAAAGATTTTCTTCAGCTAACAACCGACCAGAAGAAGGCATATGGGGAAGGATTAGCACGCCCAGGGAGCTGGAACAAATTTTTCTTCAGCTAACAACCGACCAAAAGAAGGTAGATGGGGGAAGGATTCCCACGCCCAGCAAGCTGGAAAGAAATTTCTTCAGCTAACAACCGACCAGAAGAAGGCACATAGGGAAGGATTCCCACGCCCAGGGAGCCAGCTAACAACCGTCCGGATCACGACGCCCAGGGAGCTGGAAAAACATTTTCTTCAGCTAACATTACCACGCCTAGTGAGCTGGAAAACGATTTTCTTCAGCTAACAACCGACCAGAAGAAGGTACATAGGGAAGGAGTACCACGCCCAGGGAGCTGGAGAAAGATTTTCTTCAGCTAACAACCGACCAGAAGAAGGCATATGGGGAAGGATTAGCACGCCCAGGGAGCTGGAACAAATTTTTCTTCAGCTAACAACCGACCAAAAGAAGGTAGATGGGGGAAGGATTCCCACGCCCAGCAAGCTGGAAAGAAATTTCTTCAGCTAACAACCGACCAGAAGAAGGCACATAGGGAAGGATTCCCACGCCCAGGGAGCCAGCTAACAACCGTCCGGATCACGACGCCCAGGGAGCTGGAAAAACATTTTCTTCAGCTAACATTACCACGCCTAGTGAGCTGGAAAACGATTTTCTTCAGCTAACAACCGACCAGAAGAAGGTACATAGGGAAGGAGTACCACGCACAGGGAGCCGGAGAAAGATTTTCTTCAGCCAACAACCGACCAGAAGAATGCATATGGGCAAGGATTAAGCTAGCAACCGACCAGAAGAAGGCATATCGGAAGGATTACCACGCCCAGGAAGCAGAAAAAGACTTTCTCCAGCTAACAACCCACCAGAAGTAGGCTCGTGAGGAAGGATTTCCACGCCCAGCAAGCTGGAAAAAAAGAGCTTCAGCTAACAACGGACCAGAAGTAGGCATATGGGGAAGGATGACCACGCCCAGGGAGCTGAACAAGAGATTTTCCTCAGCCACCAACCGACCAGAAGGAGCCATTACACCAAAACCCGAAGCACCTCCCAACTCCTACACGACACATGTAAAATCCCAAGTGCGGTCCCATAAAACGCGCTGCCTCCCGATACCCACATTGGTTCCGGGCACGGGGCATCCAACAGCCGACCGAGCACAAAACACGGGTTCCGTCCATTATGATCTCTGTAGGCACTCAGAAACAGGTACGCGGCTGTATAAGTATCACGTAAGTATCCAAACGAATACAGTCTGGAAGTCGCACACACACAAGCGCACATGCATACGTGCACGCACACAAACATGCATGCATGCATGCATACATACATGCTTACATACATACATTAAATCATTACATACACACATTGCTAACATACATTACATACATACATTTGATACATAATGTTGGACTGGCTTTAGTGGATGGGACCACTGTTATGCGATTTTCCGATCCGCTTATACAGAACCCCCCATTGTTTAGGGTGGTTCACAATTATGCGATGTTGTCCCGGCTGGGGTTGAAGGGCGGGGGGCCGGGGAGCCAAAAACAAAAAAACAGTTTCGAATAAGAAGCTCCGGATTTTTTTGGTGTCCAGCCTGATTTAAATTCCTTGTAAAATTTCATCATTTTTAGTGTTAAGTAAGGGCTTAAGGCTCAGAGGGTTTAACTAGGGTTTAGGGGGCTAAGCCCAAGACCCTGGGGATGAGGGCCTCCGCCCTTGAGTCGAGCCACTAGGGTTTTCAACTAGGGCTTAGGGCTTTAGGGCTCGGAGGATTTCAGATGTTGGGGCTCAAGGCTCAGAGGGGTTTCATTAAGGTTTGTCGTGGAGCTGCAGCTCTGCAAAAGGCTTCGATTGGTCGCAGTTACTACCACATCTCTCGTTGTCTTTTTCGGCTTCGGATTTCAGGTTTTTGGGTTTAGGGCCCCCCCCCCCCCCCAATGTTAAACATTATTCCGGCCGACGCGAATTTTAGAATGCATTGTGAACTGAACACATCTGAAAAGCACAGGCGAAATTACTGCAAAAACACCCCAAGACTGAAGTGCAAACCCACCCCAGAACCAACCGAGCTAGCTGCCCAAGGAACTTCAAGGAACAAATCAAAACAAAAGCGCGCTGATGTTGCATCGTTTGTGAGGAAGGCCCTCCTTCCACGGCATGTTTTGTCTTTTTTCACGTTGCGTGCTAAACGTGTCAAAGAACCCAAACCGGGGAACTGCAGTTCCCTGGCTACAGCAACATCTCCTGACAACGGAAAGGGTCTCCGTGCGGCAAGGTGTGGACAATCGCAAATCTGCAGATCAAACCACTGCATGTCAAGCCCATCTTTCAAAGAAACGCAGCAACATTGCGCAGCCAACGCCATTGTCTTCAAGACTTGTGGGGAGATTTTGCGATAACGTACAGGTCAAACATAACCTCCAACCCAAATGTCACGCCTTGCTCGGGCTTACTTCCAGACCCGGCATTTTAGTTAAAGCCTGAAGATGCCCGAAGCCCTGCCCCACAGCCCGACAGCCCTGCCCTCCGCTCCCAGATCCCAAAAGCCTGCTCTTGTAGCTGAGCTCCGCCCTCCCTCCAAGTGGGGTCTCAACCAACTGTACATCTTGGAGAAGAGGCTCCGCACACGAACGCCAGGAAATGGGTGCAGTCAAAGATGGGGACACGATTTACATCTCAGGCGCCGGCAAGCTGAGTGGCACGTGCAGCCCCCTGTGTGAGCGCTGCCTTGGTCGCTTCCTGCATGGCCTAACCAGAGGTCAGGACGATTACGTGCGCAAGAAGAAACACCAAGATTCCTGCGCATAGGTGTGCAGACAGGAGGCGGGCAGGAAAAGCGCATTCTGCGAAGCATCTCAGCGACCAGGCAAGCCCTGCTCATAAGCTTCTTGCTGCAATCGATGGCTGACCTTAACATGCTTGCCGGTCGTGGTTTTTGCGATTTGAAAACCTTGGAATTGGAACTTTACGGAGTTGGAAGCCCAGCGTTGCCTTGCAGACTTGGAGGTGGGCAGCGTGAGCACAGCGAGCGCACTGAATCCTGGCAGGAGGTGGCGCAACTCTTTGCCAGCATTGCCGGATTCGACTCTCACACTGGCGTGGGCTGGCGAGGCTCTTTCCACTGCACAGGACTCAAACCCATACATCCAGATAATCCGAGACTGCTGCATGACAGCATGCCCTTCGCTCGAAAATCTTGTGATACTCCAAGCTACATTTACAAACTCAAGCGTCGCTCAGGCGCCAAAGCCAAAAGGGCTCACCTCAGCTTTCTGAGGGGCGGTGCCCTTGCTCGCCTCACGCCTCTTGATGATCCCAAAGCGTGCATTCACCTCCAGCCACGGGAAAACGTGACGGTCCTTCGGCGCATCGAACATGCCCAACGGATCATCCTTGGCTGTCATGAGGAAAAGCACCTCCTCTCTGAGCGGAGACCAGTGGTGCGTGCGCTGGATGGCGCTGCGTATGTCCACCTGCTTGAGGAGCTCTGCGTTTGCGTTGCGGATACTTGTGGGGTGCGCAACGGCCTCTTCCACTGCCACCTGCGTGTCTTGACGCTGGCTATAGTCCATCTGCTCCAAGATGACGTTGGACAGCATCATGAGGCACTCCGGAATAGTATGATCTTCTACCACACCGCGAATGCTGGTGGACGGGGCCCGAGGGCAGTGCTGCCCGTCCCGCCACATCGTTCGTGCTCCTTGGTGCGTCAGCGACTGGACGCTCCCAAGCACGGCGTAAGCAAGTCGAGAGGACATGGCATTCTGCAGTAGGTCCAGTGCCAAGTTTTGTGTCGCAACGGACATGCTGGCCTGGAAGCGCTTGAGGAATCGCTCGCCGTCAACCAGCGCTCGCAGCAGCTTCCAGTCTCCACACGTGGCATGTGCGGAGCCATTTGCTGCAGAATAGAGGAGCTGCCGGCAACGGAAGTTCTCCATCAAGCGCTGCTGCTCTGGAGTGCCCTGGAGCATCATCGCCTCTGCACGGAAGGCATTTGCGCACCCTTGGCTGTAGCCAACCCAACCCCACGGAGTCTGAACATTCTCACGCACTGCCCGTTCAACGCATGCAGCATTGTAGTCGACCGACTGCAAGGTGGCAGTATCCGCACGAACGACCTCCACTCCCCTCAGCTGCTGCAAACGTGTGTAAGTAGCCGCCATCTCGGTGCCTTTGGCGCCCTCGGTGATGACTCCCATTGCGGAAACCACTGTGAAGTCAAAGGGCCCGGGTGGCTCATCCATGATCAATGTTATGAGGCTGTCCGACCGGTACTTTCTCCGGTCTGCGGGCTCGTAGAACAGCACCTCGATCAAACAATCGACCAGGCAGGCCTCACTGATGGGGTTGGTGGACCACAAGAGATCGCACACCGTCGAAATACCTTCCCATCCTGCCGTCTTCGATGCATGGCGTAGCTGGGCATCCAGCCACTTCCTGGTCTCGTCCACATCCATCTGGACATTCCGCAAAACAGAGATGATGACGAGAGCGTCGTAGTTTCGTGCCCAGAATGCATGGAGCCAGTCCTCACGCAGCACTTCTTGACTGGCTTCCAAAGCTGTACTGCATGCCTTGAAAGCAGCCAGGTACAGCCTTTCTGCAGCCGCCCTCAGTTCGGGCTCTTTGTCACCGCGCAAGCTTTTCTGGGGCTCCTCAAGGCACCCGTCGTACCAAACAGGCCCACGCTCAGCCAGCCAAGCGGCCCCCGCCAGGTCAGCCTCCTTAATGGACTGCTGCGCAGCGACGATAGCACTCTGGGCAGAAGGCAGGGGCACATCCCGGACCGTTGGCAGCGGTACCTCGGCCCTTTGTAGCCAGTTCTTCAAAGCCACGTATGGCTCACATTCCTCCAACACCTGCTTCGCAGCCCGGTGGACCAACAGCAAGTACGACCGGCTTGCTGAGCTTCCGCCAGCCATGAAATCGGACCTCCGCGGCATGCTCACGCCGAGGGCTTGTGTCAGGAGATCTGCTACATCTAGACGAGCACCAGGTCGTACAGCATCTTGCTTGAGGTCGAGCAAGGCCAGCAAGTGATTCCCAAGCACTCTCGAGGAACCATTGTTTGAGAGCTCATAAAGCACGCCCTTCAGAAACAGGGGGGGCTGTGACACCATCATCTCCAGCAGCATTCGTTGGTTCTGTTGAACTTGCCGGCCTTGCGGCACAGCTGCCAGGCCTGACTGCAGGAGGATGGCAACTTCCATGGGGCCCATGAGTGACGTCCCCAAGTCGAAGAGCTTCTCCGATCTGGAGAGTGATGGTACATTGCTTGGCGTCGCCTTGGAAGTCGCGGCAGCTTGTGACTGGGCATGCCGCGCAGCGTTGGCACTTATGGCTGCAGCATGCGATTGTGGCAGGCCCTGTGGTGCCAAGTATGTCAACATCGATGAAGGTACCTCCCTCGGCTCCGATGGTCTCTCTTCCATCCGGCTGGGGCCTGACTTGATCTGAGGCTCGGCATCAGAGAGCCCTGCCAGCTGCAGCGCCTCCTCCGCCAAAATTCTCTGCCTCTCCTGCAGATGACAAAGCTCCGTCGCCACTGCCTTCTGTTCTCGCAAGATGCTGGCCAGGCGAGCTGACAAACTGGTGGCCTGGGAAGGGACAGGCGGCAATGAGGCCTTGGCCGTCTGACCTGTAGCAAAGGATGCACGAATTGCCGTCGCCAGGAAGAAGCCCACAGCCATCCCTTGGGGCATGAAGGCAGGGCCACCATAGCCCTGGGCGACCTTCTCCACCCGCCGCTTCAGCCCAAGGAGAAATTTCAGCCGATGTCTTAGGGATGGTTCCAGGTGAGAGCTCCGCAGGACGTGTTCGACCTGTTTAGCTGTGAGGTAAGTCGCTGAGACTCGCAGTTGATCTTCCAAGGTGCGGGAAAGCAAAGCGGGCCGTTCGACGGCCTCGTAGAGCCGTGACGCACAGGGCGCGACCTCCTCCAGGTCACGACGAAACTTCTGCGAGGGCGGCGGCTCATTGGCTTTGGATGGATCTGGCCCAGATGTTGGCTCTGTTGGGCGCAACACCGAATCGAACCACTTGATGACGAAGTCGACTTCCGCAGTGTACTCCTGCACAAAGGTACAAGCTTCGGAAGGCAGGTGGTCCCACAGAAGCCTGGTTATCTTCGCCACATCCAGACCTTTTCCATCAACCGCCCCCTGCACCACACCACGGATGTCGAGCTCCAACTTCGTGGGCGCCTCGTCGGCAACATGTTGGCCGTCCGTCCCAATTTCTTGCAGAATCCTTGCGATGACCCTGGCCATGCGATGTGCTGGAATGACATCCTTTGGCTCATCGATACCCTCACTGCGAAGCACATTGCGCACGACTCGAGACAAATTCAGCACTCGCTTCACAGCCGGCTCCAGATTCATCGTGGCTGCCAATTCCAAGAGGGGGGAGAACCAAGCCTCATCGTCTAGGAGACGGTTTCCGCATTCAGCAGCATCAGGCTCATCATCAAGCGTGATGCCCATCTGACCCATGTCGCCAATCCGGACGGTGAACCCGGATGCAGATGGCGGCTGCGGAAAAAGAACTGATCGTTGCTTTGCCGTGTGCTGCAGGAGTGGCTGGCCCAGCCCATCCCAGGAAGCTTTGAGGTGGGTTTGGCCAATGCCTTCAGCGTTGATCTCTGCCTCCACAACACTGACCTTGACCTTGACCCTTGATGGAATCGTCAAAGCAAAATCTCCAACCTGTGCCCTGAACTCCCCAAGCTCCATCTTGGCTTCGGACCCCGCCAGGGACGCTCGCAGCATGGGCATTCGCGAGTCGCCGTCCAAGACGTGGAGGTCAATGTCAGCCACTGCGAGCTTCTCAGCCTCCCGCCGCCCTCGTGATACGGGGCTGGATGCGCCATCTAGTACCACTGGGAACAAGCGCAGCTTGCCAGCGGCGGTGGCTACTGCAGAACCTCCCACCTCCAAGAAGACCACGTCCCCAGCACGAACCGATGTGTATGGTGCATCCTCGTCTGCACCAATCGTTTCAGACTGCTTGGGACGAGGAAGAGTAGCATCAGTGCTTCGTGGCTTAGAACCGCTGAGGCGGGCAGCCGCAGTTTCTGCTTCGATAAGTGCCTGGACGAAGGAGGCTGCTCGCGCTTTGAGCGCCAAGATCCCACCGATGTGCACATCCACTTTCGTCTGGAGGCAGTCCTCCGACGCGGACCAAAGACGACCGTCCGCTGTGCCTTCAACTCCGCGGAAGCGGACTGTGGAAAAGCCATCGTCCACAAAGGACGTCTCTTCCTCCAAGGACAGCGCGGCTTCGAAACTGAAATCGGCTGTTGGTAGCTGCAAGAGATCGCGCTTTCGCTGCATAGGGAGGTCTTGGCGCAACGCAGCGCTGCCCCGCAGCGCCAGGCGCTGCAGCTGGGCAGCCACATTGGCGCTGCCAAGCATGAGCGGGTGCTCGTCCCGAAAAGTCAATCGCAACGGCTCCGGAAGCTCCGAGCCATCTGCCAGACTCATGCTGCACTGGACGTCCAGAGAGGCTGGCTCCAAGGTGCCTCTACAGGCGGCGACATAGAGAAGCTCCGGCAGCGTCTCTGGGCTCCCGCTAACTTGCCGCTCCTTGGTAGCAGACTTGGAGCGGACGCCCCTACCAAGACCCACCACGACACTTGCGTTGCCTCGCACACCCCGACTGCCAGAGGCATCGAAGGCCAGCTTGTTTGAGGAAACGCTGAAGGACTGCAACTCAAGCCGCAGCTCTTCATTGTCCAGGCTGCCCGATGACTGGCAGCGCAACCGCAAAGTACGCCCCTCGGACAACAGCATCCCATGAAATGTTGAGAACGACCCATCACGCAGCCGAAGAGCCACATCTAAGCCCACGGGGCTAACCCAGGCATCCACACTTAAGTTCCAGGCGGCCAACAACGCAGGATGTGCCACAGGAAGGGGTGCACTATGGTGCAACTTCTGCCCAACCAGCGGGTTGGGTGATAGGAGGCGTCTCAGTGGGGCATGTAGCCGCGGCAGCAGAAATGTCGGAAGATGAATCCTTTGGAAGGGGATTGGCCCCACCAAGCCACTGAAGAACAGAAGGAACTGATCTCCAGCTGCGACACCCTCCACGTTGAAGAGCTGGATGGGCAATGCGGTCTCCAGAAGTCTCAGCAGTAGGACACAAAGCCATCGGAAGCTTGGGCCGAATGCAGCACTTGTGGAGCTCTCTCCAGCGCTTGCCCAGAGATCCCAAATGCTGTCGAGAGCCCCTGCAACACCAGCGAGCTGCACGCCAGGCAGGTCCAGCTGCAAGTGCGTCGCAACCGCCTCGTGCTGCGGCGTGGGGGGCTTCGCCCGCAGGACAAGCTGACACTTCTGCTTGCCAGAAGAGGGTACTAACAGCTCGAGTTGGCTCTTGGACGAGACCTTGAGCTTGTGGCCACCTGGGCGGAGATGGATCTCCATGTTGAGCTCCAGCTTCTCCACTAACGCACCAGAGATGCCCTCGCCGACAAACATTAATTGCTTCAGCGCCAGCAATGGTGCAAAGTCTTCAGGGAACTCGTCTGAAGCTGACCATTCCAGCATAATGCGTGGCTCTGCTGTTGCTTCCTCGCAGCTACTGCACCGGGGCGCTTTGACTGTTGCCAAATGGAAGGCCCAAAACGCATAGCACCAGAGAGCTGCCAGCAATGCAGAAACAAGCAGGAACAGACTCCCAGCGTAGTGCACAATTGCAGGCGCAGTGTCTCCAGCACACACAAGGGCCACACCCAAGACTCCCGGAAACAGGAATCCAAGCATTCCGCTCAGCTGACCAACCATGGCGGCTGCTGCAGATCGGCTACAGCACTGTGTCAGATTGATATTGTGGGTCAGCCTAAAGTGAGGGCGCACACTTCTGAGCACATGCTGGCTCTGACAAACTGGGAGTTTTGTAGCGTGCTCGAGCATGAATTGTTGTTTGCAATGTCTTGAGTCAGACTGCAGGCATCATGATGTGCCAACCTCGACGGATGACCGCTCATTGCAACAAAGTTCCCGGCCTCACTCCCCTTAAGGCCTAAGAGCTCAAGAAGAGCCGGCCTCAAGCCCACAACAGGAGTGTCGCAGCCCGCGCTGCAGATGCGCTGTTCAGCCATCGCGGAGGGCGGCCCAAGGCAAGGCCCACGCACAATGCATCCTGCAGCAGTCTGTGATGTACCCTATTGGTAGTTTGCATTCTTTCCATGTCCCCAAGCCGGAACTCCCCGAATGAGCAATGCGGAGTACTGCTGCTGAACCAAGGACGCCGCAAAGTGGCAGCAGCTCCATCGACGGAGGGAAGAATCGGTGATAATAATCCAAGATGAGCCTCGAAGCAAGAAGTGTGCATGCCTGTGCGTGCCTCTGTGTGTGTGTGTGCGCACGCATAAGCGCCCACGCATATCACATCCACTTTGCTTATACGAGTGGCTCAAAGCAAACTCGCAACCTGACAGCTCGAGTGGCTTCTATACGTGAGGCATGTAGAGCTTGTAGCATGTACCAACACACATGTTGCAGCATCCGTGGAAGCTTCCGGCAGAACGTGAACGGAAAAAGGCCAGGTCATCTCAGCCCCGAAGAGACTTTCCTCAACGGTCTTTCGAGTAGCGAAGATCCATGGAAGATGCCCGTGCCCAGGGCTTTGAAGCGCCTGTTTGCTGTACGAATTGTCCACATCCTTAGATCATGATAGCGATGTGAATGCTCCACCGTCGCCAACCAAAATCCACCTGGGGTGAGTATGGCAGGAGGGAGCTCTGACCAAGAGTCGTAGATGTGCAAAGCGACAGGACAACTCGACCCACCGATCAGATATGGGCGTAGGAGCGGAAACCTTAGGTGACTTCGAGGGACCACACCGTGATCTAGACGTGCCCCGGCTTAGGCATTGCTGATCCAGCTGATCGATTGCCAGTCGCTGCATCGGTGAGCAAACATGTAGACTGCGGACAAGCACCAAGCATCCGATGACCCAGCCGTCGACGTCATGAAATAATCAACATGAGTCGCCATTCTCCCGATTGCTCTTGCAGAGTGAGGAACGATGGCTACGCAAGCGTGCGTCCCATGACCGAGCAAACGACTTCATGACATAAATTAAATGGACATGAGTTGCATTCTCCCGATGATCTTGCAGAGTGAGGAACCGATGGCTATGCTTGAGCCAAGCCCCATATTCTTCTGGTGGCAAGAGATGCACAAGCCGCACATGCTTGAAACAACTTGCGCATGTCGTTGGTGAGCCATGCATCAACCGACCGTATCTCACAAGGAGCCTTTTACATTTTCTTCCGACGCTGCTAAGTAGGAGCCGGCGCCTTCGGTTTATTCTGTACAAAATATGGCGAACTCAGCGAGCTCACCTGGAAACTGGGAAAATGCAAGGGTATGCTCGCGAAACTAAGCGCAGAGCGCGAGGGCCTTCTGTACAATCAGCTTTCACCCACGCGAAGCAGATTTGCAAGCGTGAAGAATATGGAACACCCCTTGCTGAAGCAGCAAGAACAAGCCGGGGTCGAGGATCAAACCAGGCCTCCACCACATGACGCGGCCGACAGACCTCCTGTCGAGGCATGCGCAAGCGCTGCTCACCAAGCCGGGGCCCATACGAAATGGACTCGGTCTCACCACTCCATCAATGGTCTCTACAATGCACCTTTGGTGTGACTGCCTTTCTTGCTCTTGCAGGGCCATCTGCAGGGAGTCTGTCTGGACGGTCACTTCCAAATCCAGTGCGCCATTGGCGGGCCCGACCACGAAGTACCGGTGTCTTCTGCCTTGGGGTTTGCGCATGAAGTCCCAGGTGGGTTCCTGTAGCAGCTGCACGTTCACGTTGCCTGCAGTCGTGTGTCGCACCTGTAGGGCATGTTGAGTCAGCTCAGTGGAATACTCCGTTTTCACTTTTTTGGCAACCGGACCCCCCCCCCCCCTACACACACCCACACCTTGGTGATCACTTTGTGTCCCCTGTGTGGCTCATCTGGGCGGGCATGACGGTTGGCCCTGATCTGCCAGCAGGAAGGTGTCCACTTGAACTCCAGTATGCCTGCCTGAGCTTCGCCAGCCAAGAACCTCGTGTCATCGGCTTGCCACTCGAACGCTATTTGGTCGTCACTGTCTCCCTGTTCTTCGGAGTTCGGAAGGCAGCTCAGATGCGTTCAGTCACAGAGATGCGTGTTTTTGTAGGCCCCTGTTCTGCAAGGCTGACGGCACGGTTTGGTCTTCCGTTGTGGGTCCTGAGGCTGTCTTGGGCTGTCAAGGGTGAAGGACGATTTGGATGACTTGTGGCCTCGCAGAGAAGCTGGCAGGTCTCCACCAAGCAGGAGCCTCGGGTATCAGGCGCGAAGTCTAAATCTAAGCTTTGAACGATTGGCCGCCCTTAACAACAGTCATGTTCCCTACAAAAGGGCGCATAGTTCAAGTCCACTAAGGATAGGATAAGTTCCCCCCATGATTCAAAACCCTAGATGAAGGTCTTGCGATGGAGGTGTCTTCAAAATCACGGTTCAAGGATACTCAGGAGGATCCTCGTAATGAGGATGGCGGTCTTCGACTTTGTGAATCTACCGTCCTGTTGAGAAATACTTCAAGGTTTCATGAAAATGGTTTGAGACATTCCCATGTGAGCCCAACCACGAGAACCCACGAAAACGGGACCAAAGGGCGCGCATAGGACTTCTCCGTGTGCGGCTCGAGACCCCCGACCAGATCGCGCAGCGACGTCAGGGAGGACAAGTGCAGGAAGGAGAGTTTCCTCTCTCTTCTTATGGGTGGTAGATTAGGGTGATGTGGGGCTTCTTACCTACCTGTATAATCACTGGGACCGATTTGCGATTTGCTAGGTCCTAGCAGTTAGGGTTTGACTACACAAGTTTCCTCAAAACAAAGTTCCCGGCCTCACAGCCCCAACACACGGTTCTCTCATCTAAGCGCTCAAGAAGAGCCCGGCCTCAAGCCCACAACAGGAGTGTCGCAGCCCGCGCTGCAGATGCGCTGTTCAGCCATCGCGGAAGGCGGCCCACGGCAAGGCCCACGCACAATGCATCCTGCAGCAGTCTCTGATGTACCCTATTGGTAGTTTGCGTTCTTTCCATGTACCCAAGCCCGAACTCCCCGAATGAGCAAACCAGAATACTGCTGCTGAACCAAAGGATGCCGCAAAGTGGCATCAGCTCCATCGAAGGAGGGAAGAATCCGTGATAATCCAAGATAAGCCTCGAAGCAGTCGCACGAAGGGGGAATGGGGGATGAGGGAACCGGGAAGAATGTGTGGAAGAGTGTGCGTGCCTGTGTGCGCACTTCTCGCGAGGAAGCGCCCATGCACATCACATCGACTTGGCTTATGCGAGTGGCTCAAAGCAGACTCGCAACCTGCTCGAGTGGCTTCTATACGTGAGCTATGTAGAGCTTGTAGCATGCAACGTCACGGAAAAACGGATCTTGAGCTTGTATACACATGTTGCAGCCAAAGCAGAACTGCGGTCAACTGCTTGATGCATCTTCTGGTTCATACTGCTCTGCAGTCCTTCATCTTACGTTGTAGAGTGATTGAATGAATGAATTCTTGAGCCATCTGTGCTAAACCCCGCACTCGAAGTCAACTCCAAAAGGTTGAAATTCGTGAGCACGTCACATCCACCTCGCCAAGCCAGAACATGAAGGAAGACAATGAAAAGAACACACGCGCACTGGCGCACTACGGCTGAACGAGAACATAAAGACTCAACCCCAGGGCCTAAAGGCCGTTTTCTCGCGCGCAGTTCAAGAAACTCCTCTCGAAGTCGAGATTCGTTCATCTCTGGCTCGTTCTCGAAATCCAAACTGATGAAGTTTGGCGCAGGCCTTTCCATGGCTTGGCTGCGGACTCGGTCGAACCAGCCGCATTGAAGTGCATAAGCCGCGCTGATGCGCTCTTGCGGACTGAACCGCAGCAGCCTCCTCAGCAGGTTCATGGCTGTTGTCTCGACTCCGGGGAATTCCAGGCCCTTTCCTTCGCGCTCTGTGAAGCGTTCAACGTACGACCTGGCGTCCCCATCCAGTTGCTCAACCTCTTCTGGTTCCGGTGTTCCTAGGATATCGAATATCATGTTGAGCTGGTCATGCTGCTCGGGCTCGTCGGACCCTGGCCAACATTCGCGTTGGTCCGGAGACAATGGCAAGCACACGGCTCCGCGGAACAACGGTCCCCGCTCGTGGATTTGCATGCCCTTCCGCATGCCCAGGATCTCCGCAAAGATGCAACCGACCGACCACATGTCAATGGCCTCTGTGTAGTTCTTCTGCAACAAGATCAGCTCGGGGGCCCGCCAGAACCTAGTGACCACATGGTCAGTGAGGTCCCTCGTCAGCCGCCTGGGATTTGGACGACTGAGGCCGAAGTCGCAGATCTTGATAGACCACTTGTTGCGGGACCTTGCCTGGTGGTTGAACAGGCAGTTGGCCGGCTTCAGATCACGGTGCCAGATTGATGCCGAGTGAAGGTAGTTCACCCCACAAAGCAAAGTATACGTAAGCTTTTTCATTTGGCGTGGCATCAAGTTTATGCCCGAGCAGAAGAGCTTGTCCAGATCAGAGTCGCAAGCCTCCATGACTATATAGATGTCCTCACAGGCACTTGTGCGGCAGGGTACAACTACGTCGCAGAGCTTGACGATGTTCTCGTGCTTCAGTTTGCTCAAGATCGCAACCTCGCGCAAGGCTCGCTTGGCATCGGCGGGGTGCCAAGCGAACACGTTGGCCATCTTCTTGACAGCCACTGGCACCGGCCGCCTTTTGCGGGTGTCCACGGCCTTGCAAACGGTGCCATATGACCCCCTGCCAAGCTGCTCGCAGATCTGGAAATTGGGGAGGAGCCAGCGATCGCCCTCCTCTTGCACTCCAGAAGCCTTCGGATTCGGCGTCTCATCCTGGAAGACTTCATGTGAGTTCACTCTTTTGAGCAAGGGTTTTCTTTTGAATTACGTGTAGACAGAAAGGTGATTGAGCGTATTGTTGTGTTGCCGGGATGTCTCTGGCACCACTCCTGCTGCACCCTGCGGCGTTTCCGTGGCGGAGTGACCTGCAAATCAAATCAGCCGGCAGATCTTCGGAGCGTTTGAGTCTCTCCGGCCCCGAGCCGTGAGGAAATCAGGAACAAAAGCACGCAAGCTTGGGCCGCGCAATCATGCGCAATCCTGCAACGACTTGCTAATTAAGTCCGTTTGACTACGAGGGCCTACTACAGTAATTCTTGCTTACTGGCACACATTCGCGCTTCAAGCGTCTACAAAAGTGCACTTTCTCTCGCCTCCGCGCCCTGGTCCAGCTCAAGCACCCGCGGAGCCGCAGCAACCTCAGCGAAGCACCAAGGTTCACCTGTTGACAAAAGCCCCCCTTTGAGTCCCTCACGCTAGCAGCTTGTGGGGTGACGGCCACATCGCCACTTTGCTGGCCTTCGTCCTGAGGCTTTTGGCTGAAACCCACTCGCTGGCAGGAGCCACTCGCGCAAAACCCTGCCGTTCACAGCTTGCAGAGACATGTAGCTGCAGAGGGTGGCCTCTTCGGCAACTTGCCCTTTGTCCTGCTGGACCTCGAAGGTTGGAACGGTTTTCTGCAAGAAAAACCTAGTGGGAAAAGCCCTTCCTTTGCCAGCTCTGGAGAAGTCGCATCTGAAGTAGGAAGACCCTGCGAGCATTGCCCAGCTGAGCAGCACACTTGCATTTACTAGGGAGATCTGGAGCATCACCAGGACATGCTTGACAAGAACTACAGTTCCGGCAGCAACACGATGCAGCATGCCAACTACTGTAAGGAACGGGGAGGAGGCAGCATGTAAAGTCTGACGTTTGAGAGCCGATAGTTCTGGCGCAGAAAGGACAATCGCACCTGCATGTGGAGCTTGATGTCACGCAGTAGTTCTGTTCGAAAGGCGTGCCACTCCTGCGCGTGCATGAATGTGTTGCTGACTGTCCGAGTCTCTCACAAGCACCAAACTCCTCCAGCAACTCGTGTTTCATTTTCTGGAATGCCTGCACGTACAAGAGCTTTCCAGACTCCCAAAAATCCAACCGCAGGGCTGAGACTGATACTCTGTCAGCCAGATCCCTGACTCCACAAACATCTCTGTGATGGTGCAAGCGTCTTAGTGTAGGCTGAAGGTTGGAGATCTGTCTAGCGCTAGGAATGAATGCTTCAGTCTTCGACCTGCCATGACAAGCTTTCACGACTGAAGCTTGCAACGTCTCATGGCACACTCCGCATCATGCAAGTTGCAAAGTGCGAAACCTACGCACGGCATCAACAACAGTCTGTGGATGCATGATGATGTGGTGTAGGTTCGGTCTGGGTTCAACCCAGCAAGTGTCTAGGAAAGAATCTACGAGTGCGACACACGTTGCGCGCACCCGTGGCGGAGGGGAAGTTGAGCATTCGCTGTCGGGCTTACACTGGGACACTGGGTCCATTAATCCGTCATTCGTCAACCAACCCCGTATCGTTTGAATAACTTTGCGGGATTCGCCTACAGTGTCCTACAGCCTACAGAGTGGTAATTTCCAGCCTGTTGTCCCTTAGAGGAGAAAACTGGAGATTGCTGTAGTAGGGTCTCCAAAGGAAGCGCAAAATCTGAGAGTGGCATCCAGGCGTGGCGGTGTGGCAAATTAAGACTTATGAGGCTTTGTGGTCGCTGGCCTCGGAGCACGGGCCGAACTGGCAGCTGTCCGCCATTGCGAAACAATTCCTGCTTCTGCAGGGTTTTACAAGGGGATAAAAACCACGCTTACCTGCGGGTGATTTTTGCATGTGCTGTCTGACTGCCAAGTTCCCTCCAGACGGGCTCTCTTGCGCTGTTTTGTCTGCACAAATGCCAGGTGTTGGTCCCTTGCTGCAGAAATGGAGATCTCTGGCCTCGAGCCTGATGACAACGCGCATTAGCAAGCCCAATCCGAATCATCTCAAAGACTCCTTCTGTGAATACGTCCTATTGTCACCTGCTGATAGAATTTCTGCTTGAGGTTATAAGATCCCCGGTCACCGGCACAGTCACATGAAATCCCTGAACAGTCGATTTCGCACCAGCACTGCAGTATCTGCCCACCCCTGGCGGGGGCGAGCCCCCCAAGCTATAGAGGGGCCCGGTACATGGCTCAGGACCTAGGGCTTTCGTTTGAATGAAAATGTGCATTTGAAGGGCTCCAGACCCCCGCCGCTCCCCCTGCCCACCCCGCTTCCCTCGCTCACCTCGCTGCCCCCAGCCCCTCCGCCCCGCTCCCCCGCTGACCCGGAACCTTGGAATGCATCGAAATGAATTGTGGCGGTAGCTGGTGGTACTTGCATGTTGGGACCTTAATTCCGGCCCGAAGAGATGAACAGCGCCCCCTAGCAACAAACAACACTTGGCAAAGAATTCGGCGTCTGTTGTTAGGGGGGTGCGGGGGGCGTTTAGTGTTAGGGGAAGCGATTACTTCTGCTACTTCTTTTGCTACTACTTCCGCTACTACTTACAACTACACCACCTCAAACGCGGTCTCACGAGATCCCTTTTTTGAGGCCGAGTGCGCACAGCCAAAGTCTCCGTAGCCTCCGCGCGGACCATGTCGGACGCATCAAGTACAACGCCTGGGAGCTGAAGACAGTTTGTTGAGAGGGACCAAGCGCGTCCTGAGAATGAAGAGGCACGCGGGCACTCAAAGAGGCTCTCGAGCAGCACAGAGTTCCAGCATCGTCTTGCGATTGTGTGACGCGTCACCACGGCCCATCCAGAAAATACACGTCTTCACAAAGAGCTGGCGGAGTTTTTTTGGAACGGCAGCACCTGGGACGTTGCAGTAAAGTTCTGTAGAGGTGATGTCCCATTTCAAAAGCACAGGGTTTGTTGAGGTCGGGATCCGCAAATTTGGATGCTCCTGTGCGAAAAGGTCGCTCATCTTAGGGGTCCTGGAACTGTGAAAAAAGATCCTTGGCATGGCCCAGGAAGCGCTGCACGCGGTCTCGGAAGTCTGACTCCCGGGGTACGAAGGCAGGCGCCCGGAGGATCTAGAGGATTGGGTCGACAAGCGGTAGCAAGAGTTTGTCCTCGGCCTCTCCGGAGATCCCGTAAATAGCTGCAATGGTGCTGAGGGGCTGAAGTCCCGCTGCGGCAGGGCCAAAGCATTGCAACAGCCTCTGCCAGCGCTCGTGCACCAGAGAGTCCTTCCAGTAACGTGGCAGGGCTGCGTCCTCCTGGCATGCCCTTGCCATGTTCTTCAGCTCCGAGCAGATTCGAGCCGCCTCTTTGCCAATGCGCAAGGCTCGGCTAGAGGATCCGGGCAGCAAGGCACATCCCACCTCGGGCTCCCCAGGCGGTACATCAAGTACCAAGCATCGATTCAGAAAGGCTCCAGAAAACTCATGGCTCCCAGAGCGGGAAGGATCAACGGTCACAAAGCAGCAGAAGCCTTCTTCTGGCCTTGCAGAAGCCTTGCTGCTTTCATCCAGCGCGAGCTCCTGAATCATTCTTTTTATACATAACTAAATGAATACATGATACAATATATATATATATATAACATATATATATATATGTGTGTGTATACATGTATACATGCAAGATGTGAAACGGAAAACGGTGTCTCCCATACCAAAGTTCACCTTCAAAGGCAAAAAACAATCACCAAGATGATGGACCTAGGCTCTGTTAGGGGCATGTGGGCATCCTCCTCGCCCAGGGGGTTGATCCTCTCGACCACCTCTGAAGGGGCCAAGTTCAAGTCCTCCAGCACAATCCACGCACCCTTCATCATCGCCCTTATCAAGGGACCCTCCTGGAACAGCAGCGTCATATTGTTTCCCAGGTGTTGTGCGTGCCGATACTCCTTCTGCAACTCGTTAGATTCAACAGCAAGGCTGGTGGAGGAGCTGCGTAGCCAGTGGGTGAAGTGGTCGCAGAAATCGCCTGACACCAGGCACAAAGTCAAGGTCTGCTTTGTACATGCCCCACACTACCAGACACTTCATGAGATACCACGCAATCTCACAGCCGAAGCCGTGTCCTTGCACATGTGAAAATCTACGACGTGTTGAAGCCGCCTGAAGCAGACTGCGCGTCTCGCACTGCTTCGGCGACGTTGCCGAATCCCATCTCGTCCATAGCTTTCAGCAACAAGTCGTTCAGCATCTGTGCAAGTTGCTCGGCGCGTCCGCCAGCAATGACAGCAGCGAAGCCTCCCAGAAGCATTTGGGCAGTAGAGCGGTGGCTCATGGGGACAATCACGAGCTCTTTGCCCAAAAGCTCGGCCAGCAAGCGGATAAGCGAAGACTTGCCAGAACCTGACGGACCTCGTAGCATGACAAGGCATGGTGCGGCTCTGCCACTGGCTGCATGGCGTGCCTATGATGCAAGATAGAGATGCTGCAGACGCAATGCCGTCTGCCGTCCCTGGGGCATGGGAAGGATGGAAGACACGGGGAATGCAGCCAGCGTGCTGGCCACGCAAAACCTGACACCTGAATACCTCTGCAGCGCCAACTTGATGCGTGAGATGTACCGATCCCATGCTGGATGAGATGTTCGAGGATTGCTGGGACCAAAGGTCTTGCAACTCTTTGGGTTCGAAGTCGTGTGCGCTGGCGATGAGCTCCTCTACTCTGGACCGAACAGCGACAGTGCCTATGGTCGGGTCCTGAAAAGTCAAACTTGCTGGCAGCCGCTGCGCATAGACAAGTTGGCAGGCATAAGCCCGCATGAGGCGAAGGGGAAGGCCCTGGAGCTTGGCTCCACCACTCGCAACCTTCGAGATGCCTCTGTGCACGGCAGCGAGATTCTGGATGTGCCGCAAATTGACAGCCCAGGCGTGTCCCTTGCACCCAAGGTTTGCGATCAGCATTTTCACTTCAAGATGCACTTTGTTGAAGAAGCTTTCCGCATATGTCTTCTCGGCTTCTGGGGAGCAAATCTGGGGAGCATAGTTCGTCATGAATATCTCTTTCACCTGCTCATCCGGCATTTCCTCGACCTTCACAACTGCCACGAGGGGCCTCAAGGGTGTGGGCAGGGGGCTCTTGTTGCCTCCCCACTCCGGCGGATTCATGGCGCAAACGAACAGGATTCGCTGCAAGCAGAAAGGCTCTGGCTCGCCCTCCACCTTGAAAGACTCCCCCCGCGGGGTTGACCAGGCACCCAGCAAGGTTGAGAGAACGTCTGCAGGGGCCAGGTTCACCTGGGCCGCCCCAAAACGGAACCCACAGCAAGGGTAGAGGACGGGGGTGACCTAAGCGCCCTTTGTGGGCAAGTATCTAGGGTACATAGGTTCCTTGTTCGGAAGCACCCTTGATTTCGGACCAAGGGGTGGGGCAGCAGTCTTTTATTCATGGCTTTTCTGAGGACAAGAATCAGCGACTATAGGGATTTATTAGGGTTTGTAGTCGTCGACACCCCAACCACAGAATTTTGATCAACCACCACCTCGTCAAAAAGGATCATTTCTATGGTCGTGCGTGGTTGTTAGAAGTGATGCCCGCAAACCCACAAAACTTTTCCAGTTTAACAACTAAACTAACCAAACACCACGTGCACGCATTTCCCGACACGCGACAGTAGCAAGGACAACATCGTGATTTACGGCATGTTCCGTGCGAGGCCGACGTGAGCTTGCACGAGGCCCGCGCGAGCTCGGGTAAAGAACTGATTGCTGGTTGGTCTAGCCGAGTCTAGCCGTCCTCATACGGGAAGATACTGCTTCGAGTCATTTAAACTATTGAAGGTACAGTAGGACCAAGTGAATCCAAGTAGTTCAAGGTATTCCCAGAATTGGTTGGGAACGGATCCCCCCCCAGTGTGCTCTCGCAAAGGTACAACCTCGTGTCGCGACTTGAAGCAACACTCGTAGGTGTGTGGCAGAAAACTCCACGTCCCCCCTTTACTAGGGCTCTGGCAAGGTCTCACCCTTCAGCTGCCCGGCCAGCCGAAGGGCGATGTCACGCTTTGGGCGGCCTGCGTTCTGCACAGGACTGACGATGCGATACAGGCCTTTATGGCAGGCGGTTGTTGATTACATCTACACGAGGATGTGAACGAATACTCGAATGAGACGCACGCCGTAAACTCCATCAACTTCACCTGGGCTGGCAAAAAAAGCCGGTCGTAAACGCAAGTACCCGAGCGCAAACCTTACCGTGAAACTTCATTCCTTATCGTTTTACAAGGTAAACGACACATCCAGGTTAGCAAAGTAGCTTTGCTACCACACAGTAGTACATCTTTAGTGTAGCACAAGCTTAGTACTGGTATCAATGTTTCCGTGAGCCAGCTGGCTTTTCATTGCTTTGTAGTACAAGCTTAGTGCCCTTCCTTCTGCGCAACATGTATATTTTGTCGTTTTTTTCTCTTCATTCTATTCCTTATCGGTTTACAAGGAATCCTTGACTTCGGGGCCGCCCTTACATAAAGTTCCACAACGGGGTTATTTGCCAAGCCCACCTGAGCTTTGAAAAGCGCCTGTGCCTGCGCTGCATGCGATTCTGCCTTAAACCCATGGAAGTAAAACTTCCCAAGCCCGTGCCCCACGTCCTCAGCCATGGCGGCGGCTCCGCGCCATCCGGAGCTGCTGCACAATGACCTGCGCCTGCCCAGATCTGACCAACAACGAGAATATACATAAAGGCCGTGGCCATCATCCATTGAACATTTGATATACATACATATATATATATATGTACATATTATATATATAAGTATATATATATATATTGATATATATATGTAAGAGGGACCTTTAGGTACTATGTGATTACTTTCCTTTCTTGGAGAAGGAGGTTAAATAGTTTAGATAGTTTAGATAGTTCAGGAAGCCCCTGAACTATCTAAACTATCTAAACTATCTAACCTCGATTTTGGGAAAAAAGGAGGTTAGATAGTTTAGATAGTTTAGATAGTTTAGATAGTTTAGACGAGCCCCTAAACTATCTAAACTATCTAACCTCGATTTTGGGAAAAAAAGGAGGTTAGATAGTTTAGATAGTTTAGATAGTTTAGATAGTTTAGAAAGTTTCAATTCCCTCTGGGTCGTCCCCAGCCAGAGGTTAGATAGTTTAGATAGTTTAGATAGTTCAGGAAGCCCCTGAACCATCTAAACTATCTAAACTATCTAACCTCTTTCCGGGGAGGCCCCCAGCAGGTTTGAAACTATCTAAACTATCTAAACTATCTAACCTCCTTTTCTCCCAAAATCGAGGTTAGATAGTTTAGATAGTTTAGATAGTTTAGACGAGCCCCTAAACTATCTAAACTATCTAACCTCGATTTTGGGAAAAAAGGAGGTTAGATAGTTTAGATAGTTTAGATAGTTTAGATAGTTTAGACGAGCCCCTAAACTATCTAAACTATCTAACCTCGATTTTGGGAAAAAAGGAGGTTAGATAGTTTAGATAGTTTAGATAGTTTAGAAAGCTTCACTTCCCTCTGGGTCGTCCCCAGCCAGAGGTTAGATAGTTTAGATAGTTTAGATAGTTCAGAAAGCCCCTGAACTATCTAAACTATCTAAACTATCTAACCTCTTTCCGGGGAGGCCCCCAGGAGGTTTGAAACTTTCTAAACTATCTAAACTATCTAAACTATCTAAACTATCTAACCTCGATTTTGGGAAAAAAGGAGGTTAGATAGTTTAGATAGTTTAGATAGTTTAGATAGTTTAGACGAGCCCCTAAACTATCTAAACTATCTAACCTCGATTTTGGGAAAACAGAGGTTAGATAGTTTAGATAGTTTAGATAGTTTAGAAAGTTTCAATTCCCTCTGGGTCGTCCCCAGCCAGAGGTTAGATAGTTTAGGTAGTTTAGATAGTTCAGGAAGCCCCTGAACTATCTAAACTATCTAAC